>APFE031589974.1:50950-73833 GCA_000404065.3 Pinus taeda | reverse complement strand
ATAATAAATAATTAATACGAGTCTAGAATTGAAATGTCATAAAAAATTATTAATTAAGGGTCAAATTAATCCTAGAAAATGAATTATCATAAAATTATGATTAATAATAAACAATCCTCTCATTAAGTTAGTCCGCTCCCCAAACCTTTGCAACACTCCTTTTCATATTAATTGCATCTATTTCTTTTTTTTGTAGATCCAAGTCCTTATGATGAGTATTGATCTAGATTTGAAACATAGACAAAAAAAAATGCATACTATAAAACATAAAAAAAAAAAATGCATACTATGGATTAACTGAACTCTCAAAACCAATATAAACCAACTATAAATTTATACGTGCTACTGAACTCTCAAAACCAATATAAACCAACTATAAATTTATACGTGCTTCAAAGTAGGCATGTTTTTGAATGAGAAATTATAAAAACGATGTAAAAATATGAGTTCGAGGACTATATGTTTGTGATCTATTCCAGTCTAAAAACCATATAAACAACAATTTGTAAACGAAGATTTAAAGAAATAGAAAAATACTTCAGAAGTAATGAAGTGCCATGCAAAACATAATTCACATTTTCTATGCTGTTTAATAACGAGAATCGGTAATAAATTATGTAATAAACACCGGAAATTACCAAAGATTCTATGGTTTCCATTATCCTTTAAAGAAAAATATTGTCAACAATATATATCAACTTTAACCCTTCAAATGAATAGAAAAACGCTCGACAGGAGGAGCATATCTTGAGTAGAAGTATTTCTACCTCAGCTCCAAAACACAGATAAACAACACTTTGCTTAATCGGATAATCGAATGTCAATATTCAGGAACCCCCAGTACATATTTCCTATAAGAAGTTTTGGCGAGAAGAATGTCAAAACCAAATGAGCGGGATCGAGTGATAACGCCTATAAGGCCACGAAAACCCACCATGGGGAAGGGTGGTTGAGAGATAGTCAGAACACAATGTTATAAATAATACCATAAATGCATGTGTACAAGAATAAAGAGAATAAAGAGAACCATTACCATAAGAGGATAAAATCTACCAATGAACGACGCAGGTACCCTCATCGGACACAAGCTGAAGAAGCAAGTAAAGGTCAAGTAAAGGTAAAAATCGTTGCAGGTAGCCTGATGAGAGATCAAACTAAGTAAAGGGATGTGAAAAAATTAATAAACCCAATCCTATAACTGAATGACTTTATTCCAATGTAGGGAGAAGATAGTGATCCATATTCACCACAAATTAAAGATATAAATGGGACCAAAAAAGAAACAGGAAATTTTTGCGTAGAGCAGAAACCCAAATGTAGGGAAAATTCCATTAGCAGCACCAAAGGGGAGGTATGCAGAAAAACCAGTGAAAACACAGCAAACAAAAGTAAATAAGAAGTAAATCGTAGACCCGGCTCGGGTAACAGGAGTTGGCAGAAGGAAGCACAAAGGTCAGATAGATAAACCATCCCAACCTCCAACCTCCTCTTCATCCTCCAAACAACCCGAGGTACACATGGAAACAAATAATGTCCAAATGACAAACTATTGGAACTCTCCCTGAGTATTTTTCCAAGGGCGCTATATACTCAATATTATAATAATTTGAGATCTATTTCAGGCGACAATAAGCCAAGAGTATCATTCCTATGTGAGAGAGGGGCACCTGAGGAGACTTTACTCATTGCTCCACGTCAATAACCTATTCATTCCAACAATTCTGCGATAGTCAACCTACAATGGGAAACAAAATTAGCAACATTAAATATATTAATGTTGAATTTGCATGACAAAGGGTGAATAATCTGCTACAAATAAATCAATGGAAGATTTCTTGACCTGGGGTTGTTGTAGGAGCGGGTGAATGCTAAGAAAACCTTCTAACCAACCTTCTAACCCCAGAGGTGATTGATCTGTCTCTCCCATGCCATGAAAAATTCCTACCAGTGTAAACCAAATCAGGTCAATGAAGAAAATAGTGGTAGAACTCGCCAGAACAATGCATTCTGAATTGGGGTTGAAGGGTTGATATAACTGAGAGGCACCATGGTCATTTCCATCAGGGTACACTCAGGAGTCTAAATGCCAAGGTGAAACCACAGAGAAAGCACCCACGTTGCCAAGAGGAGAAGTCACCATAGCCGAATAGAAAAATGAATGATAGGTAGATTTAGGTCACGACATAGGGGGGGACACATTGATTTGGATTGCTAATGAACCTTGACACATCTCGTCCATCCACAATCCTTGACTCTGACCACAGCCATGTGAGCCCATGTTCCCATGAACACTTCGCAAGAATCGAGTGGCACGTGGAACTCCCCAGGTAATGCGTTGGTAGGGGAAGGTTGGGGTACGTTTAACCATTAACCGAAAAGCGAACTAGTTTAGCATTGGAATGATAATATTTCATATCCATTCGAGAGCCAATGGCTGTTATTAAGCGCTTAAACATGCATATTGACAATGTTACCTATGCTAAAATTATAATAATTAAT
Organism: Pinus taeda; assembly: GCA_000404065.3. Taxonomy (NCBI): domain Eukaryota; kingdom Viridiplantae; phylum Streptophyta; class Pinopsida; order Pinales; family Pinaceae; genus Pinus; species Pinus taeda. The sequence goes on along the minus strand of APFE031589974.1, from coordinate 71,334 downwards.
GAGTAAAAGAAGTAAAAGAGGTGGGGGGAAAAGTGTGACAGGTAGTAATATATAGGTGGTTAGGAAAGGGTTAGCACTGAGAGATGTCCTAACACTCCAAAGGTCTTCAGAGGACACCTTGTTCGGTTTCTGGCATGACTTCATGATCTGGTCAGCTATGACCCTACAGGTATTTTAACGAGTTTGGTCGTAGTCTATGATGGCTTAGTAAAGAGACAAACTGTCTCTAGCCTTTCAGAAATCTTGCAGAGGGGTTTTAGTTCCAACTTTCCTAGCAAATAGAGTTGATTTAATTAGCATTTTGTACATATTCAATTGAATGAAAATGGCTATGCCCTTATGGCCCGCCGCTGCTGTTATTTCATGTTACTTCTTGTTTAGAGTGTGTGTATATCTATATATATATATATATAGGTGTTTGTTGTAAGTCTTGGGCTTACCTGACAAAACCTTAAGGTTATTCTGAAGACGGTACCAAGCCCTACTAGAAAGTGTTAATGGTTTTGTGCACCATGGGATTTTATCGACCTTTAAATAAGATGCCTCATGTACTCTACTTTTAAAACGAAAGTTCCATTTTGACTATCTATATATATACCTGTGGTGGCTCGGATATTGTTGGTTAAAGTTTTCGAAGGGTTAACGAACTTTTTGTCTTCTACTGATTATCTGATGTTTCTAGTGTCGTTTTTGTGTTCTCGTTCATTGATGAACCTTACATGGTAACAAATGCATGAAGTTTTATGGTCTTAGCTTAATTTGGTTTTAGTTTATATATTTCCTTCAAAAATTGTATTGATTAAATGAATAAAATTTCCATGAATTTACAATTGGCAAAACATGTACATGTTTCCCTTCCTTGTAGTTAAGGCCCCAGCCTTGGATTCTTGCTCTGTTACAAGACTGTTTTTTATTTTAATATATACGTGTTCATTTAAGTTATCTTTCGTATTTACTAAGAGTAAGAAATAGGTCTCCACCAAATGTTTACTTAATTGGATTGTTATAATAATTCTTTATTAGTGGAACAACTATTTATTTCTTTCTTGTTATTCAAAATGTAAATATTCCCCTTTCTGGGTGTTACTATTTTTTTATCAGTTCTATCTTCTAAGTGAAATTTAACTGAAATTGCCTTCCTTTCTACCTTTCTATATTACTTCCTTTTCTTAGTTTTGCATTTAGCTCTTGCTACAACCCACAGGGTTAATTCTTTATTCTCTCTTTCTTTTTTGTAAATATAACTATGTGTATAACCTCAATCTATGTTTTTCTCTGAAATTTATACATTCAATAGAATTCAAGATTTATTAATTTCCTTCATTCTCTTATATTTACTATACAATATTATAATCCAAGATTCATATATTTGACATCATTTCAAGAACTGCTAATTCTACCATTCTCTATCATTTACTATACAATCCTATGACTAGAATAACTATAACGAATTGTTATACTTACCTAAATTTAGTATTATAAGAAAATCAATTGTTGAAGTCACATCTAAATTTCAATAGATTATAACCCCCCAACCATGAGACTTGCCTTCAGGTTCAAGCCTCCCCCCGAGCTTTGTTCACAAGACAGATGTCCTCTTGCAAGACTTCAAGCATAGTGTTTGAGCTATCTCATCACCACCAGACTTAGCTTCCTTCTCTCTGACCTTTCATCACGAAAAAATATCCCATCCCTCTCTCCTCTTGGTTCTCTCAGGTATCCACCGATAACCATCTTGATTCCTTCTTGGAGAACTCATAATCAGGTAGGTAGTTAGGGTTAGGCAACTACCTATCCCAATTTTTCTTGATATGAAAGAGTTACAAGATTTGTTAATACTCCATAATGGTTTCATTTATAATTACCAAATTCAAATACTTAACTCAAATAGTAACAATAATATCCAGTTTTTATTTTTACTACAGTAAATAAAATAATTACAGCTTTATGGGGACATCATATCTCCCCCCGTCCTCAAAATCAAACATTGTCTTTATGTTTTTTTGCTGCAAACAGACCCAAAAAGGCTTCCCTCATGAGCTGCTCATCCTCCCAAGTGGCCTCATCCAACCCAAGGTGTTGGCATTGCACTTTAACCTCGGTGATAACTCATTTCTGCAGCATTACTTCTCTCAAATCGAGTAGAACCAGAGGTTCAACCATGAATTTGCCTTCCAGCTCAACCTACAAAAGTAGAAAATTTTTAGTCAATCCTTTCTATTATTAATAACTTGTTTGACTTAATTATAGAAAATCCTTTTACGTGTATATCTTTCCAACTGATTATATGTTTAGGATCATAAACATATATTTTTAATACAGACATATGGAAAACATTGTGCACAGAGGTGTGACTAGGCAAGGCGAGCTAGTATGCCACTGGTCCGGCTCATACCAAGATCTGAAATGGGCCACAAAATCGGGGTGCTAGCTTAGCACACCCACTCCATTGTAAGGTACTCTTTTTGTCTCGTACCCTTACATAAATGTGATCCCCTACTTGGAATTCCTGGAAATTCCTTTTTCGATCAGAAAAGTTCTTTTGTCGATCTTGAGCGGCCCTTAAATTGCAACAAACTTTCTTGACCATTTCTTCCATTTCTTTTAACATCTTAGGTCCAAACATCAACTTATCCTTCGGTCCTCCCAAATTGGAAGGTGTTCAACACTTTCGCCCATACAAAAATTCAAACGGGCTCATTTGTAATGATGTATAATTGCCATTGTTATAAGCAAATTCTACCAAGTGTAGGAAATCCTCCCATTTGGAGGGCTGCTACATGACATAAGTTCGTAGCATGTCCTCTACTACCTGATTTACCCACGCAATCTGCCCATCAATTTGAGGGTGGTAAGAAGTACTGAAATTTAGCTCTGTGCCCAATCCCTGAAACAAATATTTCGAGAAGGCTAATGTAAACTTTACATTATGATCATAAATTATAACGTTTGCAAATCCATGTAATTTGAAAATAATTTGCATCAATACGTTTGCGATTTGTACTACCTTGTAGGTTGATTGCACTCATATGAAATGAGAATATTTAATTAACTTGTCCACTACCACCATTATCAAATCGTTTTTCTTTTTAGACATAGGTAGTGTGATGAAGTCGAGGGAAATGGTTTATCACTTCCACTCTGGGATTGGTAGTGGATGTAGTAATCTGGCAGGATGTTGGTGCTCTGCTTTTACTTGCTGACATTCCAGATAGTGAGTCAAATAATCGGCTACATTATTTTTCATACCCGGCTAGCAATACTCTTTTTTAAGCACGGTAATCAGCTTTTGGTATCCTAAGTGGCCTGCATAGGGACTCTTATGATATTCGTCCAAAATTAAATGTTTAATACTATTCTGGTTAGGGACATACATTCTTCCTTTATGAATTAGCATACATGGAGGATTTATCTCATATCCCAACTGATGTTCATGGTTGTTCATAACATTAATTTGTTTTCCTAAAAACTAGTATTCTAGATCCTGCTTGGCTACTTCTTTAATCAACCCATTGAAGGTAGTCCACACCTCACTGTAATAAATTTCATAAATACAATGTACCTTTCTACTCAAAGCATTTGCAATCTGATTTCGCTTTCCTTTCAAGTGCTTGATTTCAAAATCAAAACCACTTAGAAAGTCTACCCATCTCGCTTGCATGGCATTCAAAGTGGGTTGCTTAAAATAATTAGTCAACCTATGATGATCAGTCATTAAAACAAATTTCTTACCCACCAAATAATGCCGCCATATTTTTAGTACATGAATGGCAGTTGTTAATTCTAATTCATAAGCTGAATATTTTTGTCCATGTTCCTTTTATTTTCTAGATTCATAAGAAATCACTCTGCCTTCTTGCATTAAAACACCACCAACCCCTTCGTTGCTAGTGTCTGTACACACCACATAGTCCTTATTTGGGTCTACGATGCTCAATATAGGCGCGGTGGTTAGTAAATTCTTGAGCTGGTCAAAGCTCTTTTGGCTTCCTGTTGTCCATTTAAAGGTTTTTCCCTTCTTTTGTAGGAATGTAATGGGATATACCACTCTAGAGAATCGTTCAACAAATCGCCTATAGCACGTGGCTAGTCCCATCAAGGATCTTGTATTTGACATGTCCTTTGGCATTGGCCATTCCATTATGGCCTTTATCTTTTCTAGGTCCACAACAATTTCGTCTTTAGTAATGATGTGGCCTAGATACTAAATATTCTCTTTAGAGAAATCATACTTGCTGAATTTAGCACACAATTGATGTTCTCTGAGAGTCTGCAACACTATTCTAAGATGTTCTTTATGTTATTCTACATTCCGAGAATAAATCAATATATGATCAATAAAAATTAACACAAATTTATCTAAATACTAATCGAATGTATTGTTCATGAGACACATAAAGGTTGTAGGGGCATTAGTCAGCCTGGAGGGTAACACCACAAACTCGTAATGTCCATAGCGAGTTCTAAAGGTTGCTTTAGCTATGTCTTCTTCCTTGATTCTAATTTTATGGTATACCGAACATAGATCAATCTTTGAAAACATTGTCACACCCTTCAGTTGATCAAATAGCTCGTCTATTGTGGGGTAAAGGTTATTTTTTTTTAATGGTCAGCTTATTTAGCTGGCGGTAATCCATACACATACGGAAGGTTCCATCCTTCTTTTTAACAAAAGGTATTCAGGGTCCCCAAGGTGATATCCTTGGGAGTATATAATTTTTGTCTATTAGCTCTTGTAATTGCATTTTTTATTTTGTCAACTCTGGTATACTCATGTGATAAGGAGCTCTAGATACCAGAGCTGCTCCTGGTACCAATTCAATGGTGAAATGTATATTTATTTTTGGAGGTAGTCCTGGAATCTCTTCAGGAAATACGTCTGGGAAATTTTGTATTATAGGTATACTTTCCAAGTAGGCTGATTTTTCTTTTGTGTTGGCATAACCCACCTAAATCACATAAATTTGGCACCCTATTCTCATGCACTTCACTAATTGGGAGGAGGTTATTGGTCGTAATTTTAGTGGCCTCAAAATGACTTGATTTTCCTGTTTGTTTCCCTCCTCATCCATGTAGAAAATAGCTTTTTTTTTTACAATTTATGAGGTACCAATTCTTTTCCAACTAGTCCAGGCCTATTATAACATCATACGACCCTAGGGGTAATATATTCAAGTCTGCCACCAAATACTGGCCTACTATTTCTAATGAACAGTTGCTGACCTTGGCCACCACATGTATTTTTTCCCCCGTGGCTATTTGTACTAACCATGGATTTTTGAACTTGTCATCTTATAAACAACATTGATTTGAAACTATTTTAGGACTAACATAACTTCATGTAGCTCTTGGGTTAGTTAAAACAAATTTAATATGGTAAAAACTTTTACCTTCGAATTCCGCCATAGTTGGCTGGTATTCCACCTGATGGTATTCAAGGAAGCATTGATTTTCGAAATGCTCCTCACCACTTATCCTATAATGGATGCTTCCTGAATCTGCGAAATTTGTTCAACACCCTTGCAGTTGGGATAGTTCTTAATGTAATGTGGTCCTTCACATCCCCATCATTGTACTAGGGGTCTTGTTGTTGTTTCACTTTCAATCTACCTGACTGCTCATTAGGTTTGGATTCATTACGAAGTCTGAATCTAGACTGATTCCTAATCATATTTTTATTTCCCTGTCCTCTATGAGTTCCTCTATTGATACTCTTCTTGTTCCCTTTGCTGCCAACAAAAAATGTAATGCCCTTTCTGTCAATCCATTTTTTTCCTGTATCTCCTTTCTTTTTGCTTTGCTAATAGAATACCCGAGACTTCCGTATAACCTCATCCATGGTTTTCAGATTATCGAACTCAATACCCTCTTTCATGAACAACAATAAACTGCTAACAAATCGCCACACTTTTGCCTCTCCTCTCATATGTAGGGAACATACTGAAGTAAGTAGGTAAATTTTGTAATGAACTCATCCATTGTGAGTTGTCTTAGCCTTATATCATGAAACTATTTTTCCTTTTTGTCATAGAATCATTCATTTAAATATCTTTCCTTAAAGTATCTTTGAAAATTTTCCCATGTTATGTTCTATTCATTCACACGGTCTTTAATTATTCCCACCAGAGAGTGGCTTTCTCTTACAGCTGGAAAATGGCCAAGCGAGTTTTTAAATTGTGATCATATTCATATAGTTGAAAATACTTATTCATATTAAAGAGTTAGGCTTCAGCTGCCTCTTCTTGTTCACTGTTAAAGAGGGGTGGTTTTGTTTTCCGAAATTCTCCTTTAGTTTTGTCCTCTTCCTTTTTTCCATTTTATGTTTTGAGGAATTATCAAAATTTTCCTCTTGATTTTCTTCCCCTCCTTCTTTTTCCATATACTCTGTCTAATATTCTTGTTCTCTGCTCATGTGCCAGTGTTCTGGGTTGGGAACTAGTTGACATTAACTTTGTTTATCTCACAAGCTCTTCATAATCTTTTCCTATTCCAACATTAATCTTTCATTGTCAACTCACAATCGAGCAATCTCGCTCTTTAACTCTTGCACAATTTCCAATATTGTAGGGTTGGTGTAATGGGGTTATTCTCCCAATTGTACCCATAACTCAGGGTTGGTCTGAGGAAACCTTGCAAGTCCTAAGTTGTTCGTGGGTCTATGGGGTGTGTTATCTGTCCTTCTCATGTTAGCTGCTCCTACTTATTCTACTGTATAAACACAAACACTATTAATCATTAGTTTCCAAAGGCCTCAAGTTGGTAACCTTGCATGTGATACTAGTTCTCATATCTCGATATTAATTCGAAATAAAAAATAAAAATAAAAAAATAAAAAAAAATTAAATGAATTACCATAGTAATAAACCATATACATAGTTGGCACTTAACACTACACATATGTAAGATCTGCTATATACAACTTATTTAATACATAATTTTATGTGTTATCAATTGTATTTATCGCTCAGTACAAATTTTGGATATTTTTAATATGTTAAGCCTACGGATGGTAATAACCCCTGTACTACTCTACATTTTGAACTGTGGTGGGAGTAGGCGTCGAGAAATTCATTAATTATCCTCTAGTTGTCCCTCCCACCTCGACCTTCTCACTCCATCGACGGTATACCCCCATTTCATTTCATCCAACGGCTATTGGGTCTCCTATTAGCTTTGTCGGTGCATTCTAGAGGGTTTTCTATGCGTTTTTCTGATCTTCTCTAAGCTCTCTAGTTATTCTAGCTTGTCTCTAAGGTTTCACTCTGATTTGATATTGATCGAGGACCAATCAGGACCAATCAGGTGCCAATGTGTGGCAAGCTTGGAGGTTGCCACATGGACCTAGAATGGTTATGTAAAACTTGTTGGGGTCCGATGGAATCAAACCTGTGACCTCCAGCAAGACAGGACAATAGTCTACCACCTTCGTCAAACATTGTTTCTTAATAAGCCATAGATGCAGTGCATATTTGTTTTGTATCGTTGTTTTATAAAGCGATCAATCTGCACCATTGATCTGATCTCTCCAGATCCAACGGTTATCGTGTCGTCTGCTCATCAAACCAATAAGACAATCTCAACCGATGATATGACCCACTCAATCTAACGTTTGTCATGTGATCTTGCACAAAATCATGCACAAACGTTATCGGACCGAGAGAACACGAGAAAAGTTGTTTTCCCATGCTACATGTTGACCATTTGCGCTAATCTCGTGCTTTTGTTAAAATACATCTTACAGCTTTTAACCCATGCAAGAAACTGCTTACTGCTTCCTAAATACCATCCATGTGCATATTACACGACCACCAGATTTACGCGGGAAAAGGCCTTATCCTTCATGTGTGCGCCCAACAGTTATGATAACAATTACCTTTGATGGTCAGCTTAGCAAAGTGGATAAACTCAAGCAGCTATGCTCAGTTTAGCTAGAGATAAGTGCAGTAACCAATTTTAGTGGAGTATCCCTAGAGGATATTGCATAAAATCACTCAAAGATAAGTTTTCGACAGAGAATAGAGAGAGCAAAGGGAAGATAGAGAAGCTTAGAGAAGCAGCAAGAGTGAAACAAGAGGCTCTCTAGACTAATTAGAGCCTTCTGAAGCTGATGGTATAGTCTAGAGAAGTTGAGGAGGTCATCTTCATGGACAATTTCATCCAGGAAGATTGATGTTGGAGCTCAGGAGCCACCAAAGGTTGGAGGCAGTTGTAGGAGCTACCAGGACTCATTCTCAGTGAACCAACAACCATTCATGACTGTAATGAGCCTTCTAAATCTATTACAAGGATTTGCAGAAGCATTTGGAGGCTTATAAAGGATGAGATGCTACAGAGAAGTTTCAGACAACAAATGATCAAATGATCAATCTGTTGTTGGTGTCTCATATCTGTTGTAGAGAGTAGAAGATGGTTTAGAGATAGTTACAAAATTCTGAAGGAATTAGTGCCATGAAGAAGCTCAAGGAAGCTCAGAGAATTGAATGAATCAAGTCTAAGGAAGCTTAGATATATTTTTAGATTGATGACAGCCATGACAGGGATAGAGATGGTAAGCTAAGCTCGCTGGTCCAATTCAGTAACCTTTGGAGTTAAGTGTGGAACTTGAAAAAGAATCTTTGCTATAATCCCAAAGAGTTAATTCAAGTTGACATAAGCTCAAGGATACATAGCCCACGATATTTGGGTGAACTCCTAGATTAAATTTGTTGTTATGTGTGGTTGTTTATTTGTTTCGTTATATGACTATTATATATGTTTAATATCAACATAAACGAGTAAGCACTTAAATATTTTAAAACAAAAAAAAGGCATACACATGTTTCAAGTATTTAAATTCCACAAGTGTCATATACAAGCTAGATCATTTATTTGTTAAGCTTTGGGGTGGGAGGTTCTTGTAAGCATAACAAGTTATTAAAATTGCATTTTAGATCAGGTCGTATCAAAGCTTGATGCTTGATTGACAGAGCAATAGATTGCTTGTTTGACTTGAAAGGTGTTTAAACAATATAAAGGATTTGACTATTTGATTGTTAGTAAATTGACTATTGCTTGAGTTTGAAAAGGTGAAGGGAAAGTTACTGATAGCAAATTCCAGGAGAGGACATGAAGGGAGAAGGGTTGAAGGAATTATCCTTACACCAAGGACCTCAAAGAAATCTTCGAAGCACAAGAAGGTTTTTTTGAAAAAGGCTACTTGAATAAGCTCTTTGTGAATTTTGTTGAAATTCTTTTGTTCATTTCTATAATGACAACTACTACAAGTGAGTTCCCAAAGTCCTCCTCATTCACGAGATTCTTCGATGAACACATGAAGCAAGACTTGTTCATCATGATGGATATGGTGAGAGAAATGTATGAGGATGAATGGAAGAGAACCAAACTTCGAGAGAAGTAGAATTCCATGAAGGAAGAGAACTGGTTGCTTTTTGACAAGTTGCAGGAAATGGAGAGACAACTTCATATTGCAAATATGAACCTAGAAAGGATGCATGAGTTGGAGACACATCTCCTTGTTGCCAAAGAAGACTTAGTAAAGTGTCATCTTGAAGAAGAGGTAAACATTTATACTTTGTCTTCAACTTCCTCTAAGAATGTTTGTATCGGTTCTTTTGAAAAACATACGAGAGACATAGGGTCCAAGTTGATGTCAAAAATGGGCTAGAAGGAAAAGGATTGGGAAAACATGCACAGGGCATTGTTGAGCCAATAATGGTTGAGGAAATGCCTAAGTATTTGGATCTTGGCTATGGACAATCTTATGGAGAAACTTCCAAAGCAACCATGAAGGAAATTGAAACAATTCCTAGAAGGAGTTTCATTTCAGATTCTCTACCTGAAGTTTGTAAAGATTGTATTAGTGGGGAATGCAATAGTTTGAAACATAGTTTGCAAGAAGAAGGCATTAATAATCATTCACTTGAAAAAAAGAGTTGTGAAATCTCTAAAAGAATTGAATAGATTAATGGTGTTCCAAAGGGAGCCACTTCTTCATTCAATTCACCTCCTCATGAAGGTAACAAAGGTGAAAGAGAAAGGTATAAATCTGATTTCAATCATATTTGTTTTTATTATGTAAAGCATGCTAAATTTCCACATAAGCATTGGAAAAAAATTGCATGTTCCTTTTGTGGTTTGGATAACCATAGCGTTTCTAGATGTTGGAAGAGAATGGCCACATACAAGAAACTTTTGAACAAAAGGACGCAAGAGGCCAAAGGTCCATTACACAAGGCAAATCATGTTGTAAAAAGGATGTGCATGCATTGAACTTATTACCATAAGCAAGGACATATTGTTGAAAAGTGTTGGACATTGAATCCAACAATGCCTCCAAGAAATTTGAAGAAGGTGGAAAGAGAGAATGGCAAGAATGGAAAGGAAGTTTCCATAATTGATGTGTTTCAAGATGATCCACATATTGATGTCAATGTGCAGTTAAAAGAAGCACCTTTGATATGGATTGGTAAGAAATGGTTAGAGTTCTTATCCAATTAAGGTTGCATCTATTTTGATTTGATGCATTTTTGGCCAATGGAATGCAGTTGCAAGGTTTTACCGAAAAGGTGGAATGGAAAAGTTGAGTATGACACTTGCTTTATTACAAAAAAATTATATTCATTTTAGCTTTGTAAGTACATGTACATATGATTGAGGATCTTGTACTTACGATTGTGCTTGAGAGAAAGTTGAATAATAGAATACATACATGAGAATGGTATGTATGAAAACAGGGATGTTGATGATTGCCTTGTAATTGAACATGTATGTGTAATTGACTTGATGGTCAATTACATGTTTTAAACATGCATGCAATGTCATGTCGACTTAGAAAATTTGATTTTGTCTCCAAGATTGAAAAGGGAGATAATGATGAAATGTTTCATAGGAGGTGGAATTCTTTCTTTTTGGTACATGCTTGATTTGAAGAGTTAGTTGTCTGAAAAGGCATGTTTTTGTCAAATTGTGTTTTAGTCGATAATTTGTAAATGAAAGTACTGAAATGTCACAAGATGATGATTCACATGATGTGAAATTTGTTTCTTTTGATGGAGCAAGAGTTAATGTTGTTTTCGACAAGATGTTAGTCAAGCATAATTTCATTGGTACAAATGCAAATTTGTTGAGAAGATGTAATCTCACATTTGTTTGAGCCACCTTGGATCGATTATCAAGGAAGTGATGTTCATCTACCTTCTGTAAAATTCTGAATGAGTTCAAGGAAGACAATTCTTAACAGGAGGACAAATGCATCCAGGAAGGGAAGTGTTAACTACCTTCAAGTTTTGGTTCAAAGACACTAGTCATGTAGGCAGTGTACGGAGGCCGAAAGAAGAGGGTGCTATTACTCTCATCTACTATACAAATCAATATATCAGTCTTTTGGGGTCCAAAAATTTCCAATGGGGAGGAGTGATCAGATATTCATCCAGGACCAATGAGGTGTCGACACGTGGCAAGCTTGGAGGCTGCCACGTGGCCCTGGAATGGTTATGTAAAACTGGTTGGGGTCCGACAGAATTGACCCTGTGACCTCCGGTAAGACAGGTCACGGGGGTCGAACATTTTTTCTTAATAAACCATGGATGCGGTGCATATTTGTTTGTATTAGATGGAGGGTTGTTTCATAAAGCGATCAATCCACACGGTTGGTCTGATCTCTCCAGATGAAACGGTTGTCACATCATCCAATCACCAAACCAATCAGACGATCTCAACTGAGGATATGACTTGCTCAATCTAACGGTTTTCGCGCAATCTCATGGAGAATCATGCATGAACATTATCAGGTCGAGAGCATGCAAGAAAAGTTGTTTTCCCATGCTACGTGTCGATTGTTCAGGCTAATCACATGCTTTTGGTAAAATACAGCTTACAGCTTTTCACCTGAGCGAGAAATTGCTTACTACTTCCTGAATACCATCCATGTGCATGTTACCTGATCGCTAGATACATGTGCGATAAGGTCTTATCCTTCATGTTTACACCCAATGTTTACAGTAACAGTTACCTCCGACGGTCATCATGGATGAGCAGATAAAATTAAGAGGATATGCTGAGTTTTACTGGACATAAGTGCAGTAACCAATCTAAGTGGAGTATCCCTAGAGGATATCGCATAAAAGCACTCAAAGAGTAGTTTTCGATAGAGAACAAAGAGAGCAGAGGAGAGACAAAGAAGCTCAGAGAAGTAGTGAAAGTGAAACAAGAGGCTTGCTAGGATAACTACAGCCTTCTAAAGCCGATGGTATAGTCCAGGAAAGCTGAGGAAGTCATCTTCATGGATAATTCCATCCAGGAAGATTGATGTTGGAGCTTACGAGCCACTAGAGGTTGGAGGCAGTTGTTGGAGCTACTAGTACTCATTCTCAGTGAACCGATAGTCATTCCTGACCGTAATGAGCCTTCTGAATCCATTGCAGATTTGTAGAAGAATTTTTAGACTTCTAAAGGCCGATATTCTACAGGGAAGTTTCAAATAGCAAATGATCAAATGGTCAATCTTTTGTTGGTCTTTGATATGTGTTGGAGACAGTAGAAGAAGTTTCAGAGATAGTTGTAGAATTCTAAAGGAGTTAGTACCATTAAGAAGCTCAGGGAAGCTCAGAGCACTAATTGAAGGAATCAAGTCTAAGGAAGCTTAGATCTATTTGCAGAGTGATGACACCATGACAGGGATATAGATGGTATTCTAAACCCACTGGTTCTATTTAGTAACCTTTGGAGTTAAGTGTGGAACTTGTAAAAGATCTTTTCCATAATCCCAAAGAACTAAGTCAAGTTAAAAAAAGCTCAAGGAGACGTAGCCCATAATATTTGGGTGAAATCCTAGATTAAATTTGTTATTATGTGTGGTTGTTTATTTGTTGCATTAAATGACTATTATATATGTTTAATATCAGTAGAAACAAGTAAGCACTTAAACAGTTCAAAACAAACAGAAGACGTACACCTATTGCAAGTATTTAAATTCTGTAAGTGTCATATACAAGCTAGATCATTTATTTGTTATGCTTTGGAGTGGGAGGTTCTTGTAGTCATAACAAGTTGTTAAACCCCCATTTCAGATTACATTCACAGGTAGAATTTATGCATTAACAGACATGGTGGTGAAAGGGAGGAGGGTTCTATTATGTTTTCATCGTCACCCTTGCACGACCCTAATAGGTATGCCTTAATATTTATTAACCTTTTCTCTTCCTCTGTACAAACCAGAGCCTCTGTTATTTTTATCATATATTATGCAGTGACTTTCTTACTGTGTTATGTTTTAGGTTCTCTGGGAGATTTCATAGCACTCCAAAGGTCTTCATGGAATGCCTCGTCTGGGTTCTAGCATGGCTTCATGCTTTGTTTAACTATGACCCTACAAGTATGTTAACGATTTTGGTCGTAGTCTATGATGGCTTGGTAAAGAGACAAACTATCTCTAGCATTTCAGAAAATCCTACAGAGGGGTTTCGGTTCCAAATTTCCTAGCACATAGAGTCGATTTAGTTAGCAGTTTGTATATATTCAGTTGAACAAAAATGGTTATGCCCTTAAGGCTCACCACTATTGTTATTTAATATTATTTCTTGATTATAATATATATATATATATATATATATATATATATATATATATATATATATATATATATATATATAGTTGGATTTCTAAGTCTGAGGCTTACCTCACAAACCCTTAAGGTTATACTGAAGAGGATACCAAGCCCTATTCGAAAGCGTTGTGGTTTTTGTGCACCGTGGGATTTTACCAACCTTTAAATAAGATCCTCCCGTACTCTGTTTTTAAAAATGATAGCTCCATTTGACAATAATATATATTATATATATATATATATATATACACACACACACCTATGTTGGCTCAGATATTTCTTGTTACAATTTTCGATCAGTTAATGAACATTATGTGTTCTACTAGTTATCTGATGTTTTTGTTTCCATTTTTGTGTTCTCTTTCATTGATGAACTTTACCTAGTAACACATGCATGAAGTTTTGTGGTCTTAGCTTAATACTTTTTTAGTTTATATATTTCCTTTAGAAATTGTCTTGATTAAATGTATAAAATTTCCACGAATTTACAATTGGAAAGACATGTACATCTTTCTCTTCTCTGTAGTTATGGCTCAAGAATCATATTCTTACTTTGGTACAAGAGCATTTTTTATCCTAAAAGTTTGGCTTTCCTTCCTTAGAATTATCTGTTTTAAATCTAAGCTGCCCTTATGGCTTTTGTACATCTCGATTTTGGAGTGGTGAACTACAACAATACTATAAGTTTTTTTTGTTAATAATATACTTGTTCCTTTAAGTTATCTTCGATATTTACCGAGTTTAAGAAACAGGTCCCAGGTGTTTACTTAACTGTATTGTTATAACAATTCTCTGTTAGTGGAATAGATATTTATTTCTTCTTATTCAAAATGTAAATATTCCCATTTCTGGGTGTTATTTTTTTTTTTATCAGTTAACTGAAATTGCCTTCTTTTCTACCTTTCTATATTACCTCTTTTGCTCAATTTCTAGGTTTACCTTTTGCTACAACCCACAGGGGTAATTCCTTATTTTCTCTTTCTTTTTCGTAAATATAAATATGTGTGTAACCTCAACCTATGTTTTTATCTAAAATTTACACATTCAATAGAATTCAAGATTTATTAATTTCCTTCATTCTCTGATATTTACTATACAGTATTATAGTCCAAGATTCATATATTTGATAGCATTTCAAGAACTACTAATTATACCATTCTTTGTCATCTACTATACAATCCTATGACTAGAATAACTTTCACGAATTGTTATACTTACCTAATTTCAGTCTTATAAGAAAATCAACTATCGAAGTCACATCTAAAATTCAACCATCAGACTTGCCTTCACGTCCAACCCTTCCCCCGAGCCCTTCTCACAAGACAGATGTCTTCTTCTAATATTTCAAGCATAGTGTCTCAGCTATCTGGTCATTAGCAGACTTAGCTTCCTTCTGTTTGACCTTTCAGCGCGACAAAATATTCTCTCTGTCTCTCCTCTTGGTTCTCTCAGGTATCTGCTGATAACCCTCTTGATTCCTTCTTGGAGAATTCATAATGAGGGAGGTAGTTAGGGTTAGGTAACTATCTATCCCAATTTTCTTGATATGAAAGAGTTACAAGATTTGTTAACACTCCATAATGGTTGTATTTATAATTACAAAATTTAAATATTTAAATCAAATAGTAACAATAATATCCCGTTTCTCGTTTTACTACAGTAAATAAAATAATTACAATTTTCTAGGGACATCACAATTACAAAACCATCAAGTTCTTTTGTTGAATCTGTGAATACTAGTGAGGAGGTGGAAAAACATCAAATTTGATGGGTGTGTCTGTTTTGAAATTCCAACCATACACCAAACCAATATAGAAGAGATGTTGTAATATGTTACTATCATGTTATCTAAAATAAAAGTAAAAAATGAATTAAATTAAATTAGTCGCCGGCAAAGTGCGCGAATGTGCGGGAATGAAAAAACATAACATCCATGTGGAGCATTCTTCTACTTCAACTTCATCTTCAGGAATGGCATTTTCTGCATGTCGTTTTCAATCATCTTAGTCTGGTTATGCATTAAATGTATATTCTTCTTCTCATTCTCATGAGTGGCTCATTGATTTTGGAGCCTCTTATCACATGGCCAAAAACAAAGCCATGTTTTCTTCTTTACATGATTGTAACACCAAAAATATATATGTTGGTGATAATAGATCTCTTAATGTTGTAGGGACTGGAACTGTTCATCTAGACAATGGTCAGTTTAATGATGTATTATGTGTTCCAACCTTATCCAGCAACCTTCTATCTGTATATCAGATAACTCATTCAGGTGAAGGTAAAATTGTTGAATTTTCACCTCATGATGTTGTAATCAAGGATCTAAGAGATCCTAAACAGATTCTAGCTACTGGTATTGGTGATGATTTCACAAGGTTGTATAAGTTTCACAACTTTGGGTCATCAAATCTTCCCTCAGTATTTGTTGCTCATAATGATGAAGTGAGCAAACTTTGGCATGAGCGATTTGGTCACTTAAACTATCGCTCCCTTCAGCATCTATGTAACGAAAATATGGTGACAGGTCTTCCTATGGTATCTTGCAGAGATGGTGTTTGTTCCGGATGTGTACTCGGAAAACATCATCGGGACAGTTTTGAAAAACGTGCCTCTTGGCGCGCCTCCGCCCCTTTACAGCTTGTGCACAGTGATTTATGTGGTCCACTTCCTGTTGCTTCATTCTCTGGCTGCAAGTATTTCTTAACTTTCATTGATGATTTCTCCAGACGCACTTGGGTATACTTCTTAAAACTCAAGAGCGAAGTATTTAACACATTTTTGGCCTTCAAAGCCTTTGTTGAAAAACAATCTGGACATCAAATTCTTAGTTAAGAACTGATAATGGTGGAGAATATGTTAAAAACACATTCATCAACTTTTGCACCGAAAATGGAATTCAAATGCAACATACTGTTCCATACACTCCACAACAAAATGGTGTAGCTGAAAGGAAAAATCGCACCTTAAAGGAAATGGCTAATTGTATGCTGCATTCTAAAGGACTCAGTCTTAGTTTTTGGGCCGAAGCAATTAATTGTGCAAATTATATAATAAATCGCACTCCTACTAAGGTTCTAAAGAATATCACTCCAGAAGAAGCTTGGAGTTCCATTAAACCAGATGTAAGTCACTTTCGTATTTTTGGAAGTGAAGCATGGGCCCATATTCCAGATGAAAAGCATAAAGCTTTAGAACCTAAGAGTGAGAAATGTACTTTTGTTGGATATTCTGAAGATTTAAAAGGTTATAGACTTGTTCCATTTAAGTCCAAAAATGTTATCATTAGAAGAGATGTAAAATTTGATGAAAATAAATCGGCTGCGAGCCTAGTCCGGCGGATGTGCCACCTCTTCCTATCTTTTCTACTTTTGAAAACATTTCTTCTTCAGATGATGAAAGTGAGGATGACAATCCTCCCCCACCTTCTCAGGATCCTCAACTTCCAAGATGGGTCCGTACTACTCGGGATGCAGCAGGTGATCTTGCCGGTGATCCTACAGATCAGCGACGTACACGTTCTCAGTTTGAAAGAGCCTCTTCTTTACTGGCTCAAGCTCTAGCAAATCATGATCCTGACACTTTTGCAGAAGCTTCAGGCCATCCACATTGGGAAGTAGCTATGAATGAAGAATATCATTCATTGTTGGCAAATGATACATGGGATCTTGTTCCTCTACCAAAGGGACGCAAACTTGTTAGATGTAAATGGGTTTACAGAACCAAGTATGGACCAGATGGGAAAGTTGATAAACATAAAGCTCGTCTTGTTGCTAAGGGCTTTTCACAGGTTGAAGGCATTGACTACACTGAACCCTTCTCCCCTGTTGCCAAAATGAACTCTATCCGCCTTGTTCTTTCCCTTGCTGCCTCTTTAAAATGGGAAGTCCATCAGATGGATGTTAAATCTGCCTTCTTGCATGGGGACTTGCATGAAGAAATCTATATGGAACAACCCATTGGCTTCATCCAAACAGACTCCAGCCTTGTATGTCGACTTAAGAAATCTTTTTATGGTCTCAAGCAAGCTCCTCGGGCTTGGTATGCCAAAATGGATAGCTTTCTTTTAGAATCTGGCTTTTCTAGGTGTCATTCTGACAATACTGTCTACATCAAGAATGTGGGCAAGTCTCTTATCATTCTTGTTCTTTATGTTGATGATCTTATCCTCACTGGTAGTGATCCCAACCTTATCAACCATGTGAAGTCCGGCCTTAAAAAGAAGTTTGAAATGACAGACTTAGGACACTTACATTATTTTCTCGGTCTTCAAGTCTTGCAATCCAAGGAAGGTATTTTCCTCTCCCAATCCAAGTATGTCGGTGATCTTTTACGCCATTTTCACATGGAAGATTGTAAGCTAGCTCCTTCTCCCTTTTAGTCTGGAGTCAAATTTTCAGTCACTTGTACTTCCCCTGAAGTTGATGCTACCTTATACCGTCAACTTGTAGGAAAACTTTTGTATCTAACCCATACTCATCCTGACCTTTCCTTTGTTGTTGGTCTTATTGCTCGTTTTATGCAAAACCCCCGTGAAAGTCATTGGAAAGCAACTAAAAGAATACTTCTTTATGTTCGAGGTACAGTACAGTTTGGGATTCATTACAGTGCCAAAGCAGCTCCCCTATTAGTTGGTTTCACTGATTCTGATTGGGCTGGTGACCCTGATGATCGGAAGTCTACTGCCGGTTATGTCTTCACTCTTGGTTCAGGACCTACTACATGGGCTTGTAAGAAACAGGCTGCCATTTCTCTTTCGTCAGCAGAAGCAGAGTATCGTGGTGCCGTGGAAGCTAGTAAGGAAGCCTTGTGGCTTCGTCAGATCCTATCAGAATTTTGCTTTGAGCAGCAGCATCCGACTACACTTTGGTGTGATAATCAAAGTGCCATTCAGCTTTGCAAAGATCCAGTTCAGCATCAGCGCAACAAACACATTGAACTTCACATGCACTTCATCAGAAAGCTCATTCATGACCATGTTCTTGAAGTGCAATATTGTTCAACAGATGATCAGGTTGCAGACATCTTCACAAAGGCTCTCACAGAGGCGAAGTTCACTAAACTTCGATATATGCTTGGAGTTCAGGAAGTTGTCACTAAGGGGGGATAGGCTCTAGTGCCTCCTTCCTTCTCCTATTGTGTCATATTTGTAAATCCTTCAATCCTATCCCAAGTTGTTCTTAAGGGGGGATGTTAGGATATTCCGACACATAGGAAATAGTTAAGTTCAACTTGGTCTAGTATAGAGTTAGGTAAAGTGTGTTTCTTTACCGTTGTACATTTTGTAACTTACAATCCGACGGTCACGATATGTAGTGATCCGACGGTTCATTCTCTCCTCGGTATTACCGACACTTGATCCGTGGCTTGACACCCGATTGGTCCATGAATTCTATTTAAAGCGCATGGAGGGTCATTTGTAGGTTAACCGTGCATGAGAGAAGCTTATGTAAATTTTCATTCTTTTATTAATAATTTGCCTGTAGTAGCCACGTTGGCGCAGGCCGTGGACTGTTTCCCTCTCTGAGGGTTTTAACCACGTCAAAATACTGGTGTATTGATCTGTGATCTGTTTGTGAGCGGTGTCCTTTTGGTGTTCTGTCTGAGGAACTTACCCTGTAAATTAATACACTGATCTTGTGTCAAGCTCGTTAAAAAATGAAACAAGGGTTATGAGGATAGTTCTTTTACTGTGTCAACCTCATTCAAAAATGAAACAAATCCCTTTCCAAATCGAGTCTTTTGCTTAAGATCTCGAAAAATACAAGTCGAGTCTTTTCAAAATCTCGAAAGTGAATCTTCATTCCATCCACTTTGTTGAATGCAATGAAGCTTGGGGGGCATGTACCTCGTTTTGCGTCGTTATGCTGGGGGCATGTGAACTTCTGAAAAGCACAGTTTTTCATTTCAAGCTTGTGTAAAAATGAAACCGAATCCAAGCAGAGTTCTCCTTGGTTCAAGCTTGTGTAAAAAATGAACCCATATCTAAGCACCTTTAAGCTCTTTTCTAACTCGTAAAATATGAAAAGATTGTCGAGTATTTTTTCCTTTTTGACTCGCTAAAGAGAATAAAAATGGAGGTCTTCTTTCAACTCTTTTCTGACTCGCTAAACATGAAAAGATTGCCGAGTTGTTCCTCTTGACTTGTTAAACGTAAATAAGAGGCGGTCGTCTTTAAACTCTTTTTCCGACCGTATAAAGAATGAAAATATCGTCGGGCCTTTTTCGTTTCAGTTTGTTAATGGGAGAGAAACGACGTGATATCGATCGCTTTTTTACCTTTTCGGGTCGGTGTCGCTACTCATGAAAAGTACTCCTCGGTCGTAATGGTTGGGCGGTTCTTTCGAGCATGGTTTTATACCTTTTCGGGCTCGAGAGACACAACTTTACAAAAAAGGACACCCCTAGAGTTTTCTTTTTTCTGTCTTTTCAAACTCTCTAAACATGAAAAGACGCCGAGTTTTTCCTTTTTCAGACTCGTTAAAACTTTAATGACATCGGGTTTTGTCGCAATGACACCTATCAAGCATATGTACTTCTCCTGAAGTTGATGCTACCTTATACCGTCAACTTGTAGGAAAACTCTTGTATTTAACCCATACTCGTCCTGACCTTTCCTTTGCTGTTGGCCTTGTTGCTCGTTTTATGCAAAACCCCCGTGAAAGTCATTGAAAAGCAGCTAAAAGAATACTTCGTTATGTTCGAGGTACAGTACAGTTTGGGATTCATTACAGTGCCAAAGCAGCTCCTCTATTAGTTGGTTTCACTGATTCTGATTGGG
>APFE031589974.1:14618-38860 GCA_000404065.3 Pinus taeda | reverse complement strand
GAAACCTTCTCCCCTGTTGCCAAAATGAACTCTATCCGCCTTGTTCTTCCCCTTGCTGCCTCTTTAAAATGGGAAGTCCATCAGATGGATGTTAAATCTGCCTTCTTGCAATGGGGACTTGCATGAAGAAATCTATATGGAACAACCCATTGGCTTCATCCAAACAGACTCCAGCCTTGTATGTCGACTTAAGAAATCTCTTTATGGTCTCAAGCAATCTCCTCGGGCTTGGTATGCCAAAATGGATAACTTTCTTTTAGAATCTGGCTTTTCTAGGTGTTATTCTGACAATACTGTCTACACCAAGAAAGTGGGCAACTCTCTTATCATCCTTGTTCTTTATGTTGATGATCTTATTCTTACTGGTAGTGATCCCAACCTTATAAACCATGTGAAATCCAGCCTTAAAAAGAAATTTGAAATGACAGACTTAGGACACTTACACTATTTTCTCGGTCTTCAAGTCTTGCAATCCAAGGAGGGTATTTCCCTTTCCCAGTCCAAGTATGCTTGTGATATTCTTCGTCATTTTCACATGGAAGATTGTAAGCCAGCTCCTTCTCCCTTTCAGTCTGGAGTCAAACTTTCAGTCTCTTGTACTTCTCCTGAAGTTGATGCTACATTATACCGTCAACTTGTAGGAAAACTCTTGTATTAACCCATACTCGTCCTGACCTTTCCTTTGTTGTTGGCCTTGTTGCTCGTTTTTTGCAAAACCCCCGTGAAAGTCATTGGAAAGCAGCTAAAAGAATACTTCGTTATGTTCGAGGTACAATACAGTTTGGGATTCATTACAGTGCCAAAGCAACTCCTCTATTAGTTGCTTTCACTGATTCTGATTGGGCTGGTGACCCTGATGATCGGAAGTCTACTGCCGGTTATGTCTTCACTCTTGGTTCAGGACCTATTACATGGGCTTGTAAGAAACAGGCTGCCATTTCTCTTTCGTCAGAAGAAGCAGAGTATCGTGGTGTCGTGGAAGCTAGTAAGGAAGCCTTGTGGCTTCGTCAGATCCTATCAGAATTTGGCTTTGAGCAGCAGCATCCGACTACACTTTGGTGTGATAATCAAAGTGCCATTCAGCTTTGCAAAGATCCAGTTCATCATCAGCGCAGCAAACACATTGAACTTCACATGCACTTCATCAGAAAGCTCATTCATGACCATGTTCTTGAAGTGCAATATTGTTCAACAGATGATCAGGTTGCAGACATCTTCACAAAGGCTCTCACAGAGACGAAGTTCACTAAACTTCGATATATGCTTGGAGTTCAGGAAGTTGTCACTAAGGGGGGATAGGCTCTAGTGCCTCCTTCCTTCTCCTATTGTGTCATATTTGTAAATCCTTCAATCCTATCCCAAGTTGTTCTTAAGGGGGGATGTTAGGATATTCCGACACATAGGAATAGTTAAGTTCAACTTGGTCTAAGTATAGAGTTAGGTAAAGTGTGTTTCTTTACCATTGTACATTTTGTAACTTACAATCCGACGGTCACGATATGTAGTGATCCGACGGTTCATTCTCTCCTTGGTATTACCGACACTTGATCTCCGGCTGACAATGATTGGCCATGAATCTATTTTAAAGCGCATGGAGGTCTTTGTAGGTTAACCGTGCATGAGAGAAGCTTATGTAAATTTTCATTCTTTTATTAATAAATGGCCTGTAGTAGCCACGTTGGCACATGCCGTGGACTGTTTCCCTCTCTGAGGGTTTTAACCACGTCAAAATACTGGTGTATTGATCTGTGATCTGTTTATGAGCGGTGTCCTTTTGGTGTTCTGTCTGAGGAACTTACCCTGTAAATTCCTACAAATCTATGGTTGCATGTATTTTCGACTATTTTTCCAGTCATATATAGAAAGAGAGAAAGAAAGAAATTATTTTTAACGTACATGAGGCTAAAGATAGCTTATGGGACAGACTGCTTTTTCATATGGTTGATGTATTCAGCCCTTTTTTGGTGAAGATTCAAAATAAATGATCCCAGCTTCTCGACAAACCCCTCGCTAAATAGATTATCCCAAGAGCTAGCTACCAGCGTATCTGGATAATTTTCTCTGTTGTCTTTGAAGGCCTCACATTCTAAAATGAAATGTTTTTATGTTTCCACTTTTCCAGAAGAACAAAAATGCATACTCTTTCCTCTCACACTTCCTTTGGCCTTTTCTAGTGCCCTGTTTCACAACAGAGTTGATGAGAATTGGTCCTCAACTGAGCGATAAGAATTTTGGCTCTCCAAGAGATATTGGCCTCAATGTATGATTTTGGTTGATGATTATGAATTGGATTAAACACTTCAATATAGTAAATTTTCTTTCTTCCTAGCTGCTTATCCCAAGTACACTTTTGGAACGTTTCCATAAAAAAGGTTTTTATCTCTTTGTTGTTTATGGGACACGCATTCAAGCCAATACCGCATTTACTAAACCACATGTTATTTTGCTACATCCGAGTTTTTTTCTCTTGCACAATCTATCATTAAGAAAAAGCTAAGGTCATCTAGCCTCTTACATTTGCTCAATTTTTTTTAAATACCTTATGACTCATACCATAGCAATTGGTTTAATAGGAGAAATCCTTGTTTTACTTAACAAGATATCATAAGGAACTGCACTTTTAATCTTAAATATGTTTGTAATCAAATGCTTATGAACTTTCTCAATTTTTCTCCACTGCATGTCGGATGTACTACTGGCCCATAGTTCACAACCATAGACAATCACCAGAATATCATACACAACTAGCAACATATCATACACATACAAGGTTAGATAAATAGGACAGTCACCAATTAATTTAAAAGACACATAGTGATCTTCTTTGCTTCTCGTGAAGCCAAGTCCCCATATACATGTATCAAATTTCAGATACCACATCCTTGGTGACTGTTTTAACCCATACAGAGACTTCTTTAACTTGCATACACGTTGTTTCTTACCCTTCACTGTAAAGCCTTCAGGTTGCTTCATGTAGATATACTCTTCAAGATCCCCATGAAGAAATGTTGTCCTCACATCCATTTCTTCTACCTCAAACTCAAAAGCAGTAGTAATAGATAAAAGAAATCTAATAGAATTTACCTTGGCAACAGGAGAAAAAATATCACCGAAATCAATTCTCGACACCTGGGAATAACCTTTTTCTACCAACGGAGCTTTGTATTTCTGCACCTTTCTTTTTGCATTTGTCTTCTTCTTGAACACCCATTTCCTACCAATGGGTTTCCTTCTAGCTGGCAACTCCACTAGGTCCCAAGCCTCATTTTTGTGCAAAGATGCCATTTCATCAACCATGGCCTCTTTCCATAGTTGTCCATCCTCTGAATATAATACTTCCTTCACAATTCTCGGATCATCATCAGTAATAGATAAAGCAAAGTTTGAATAGAAAGTTGATGGACTATACCTTTCTGGCTACCTTCCTTCTTGAACTGATCTTCTCACACCCGGAGTTTGTGGCTCTTCATCTTCTCATTCCTCCTCTTCTGTAGAGTCTCATTCTTCCTCCTTTAGCTCAAACTCTATCTTTTGAGGTTCCTTTGGTTGGACATCATGTTTAATAACATCTTTCACCTCTCTGAACACCAGATCTCGGTTGTACACCACCTTTCTTGTTACTGGGTTCCAAAGCTTATAACATTTTAAACCATCCTTATTCCCAATAAAGGTGATCTATCCTCCAATGCTGATGAAGGTAATCTATTGATTAGGTAACATGTTGTCTCCATTGCCTCTACCCAGAATTCCTATCCTAACCCAGCACCACTGAGCATGCTTCTTTCCCTTTCCATCAATGTCTTCTTCATTCTTTCTGCAACTCCAGTTTTTTGAGGTGTATATGGAGTAGTCTTCTACCGTGCTATACCAAACTTCTTACACAATTCTTCAAATTCCTTAGTGCAATACTCTCCTCCATTATTTTCCCTCAACACCTTTATCTTCTTCTCTGTCTGGTTTTTCACCAGAGCCTTAAATTCTTAAATCTGTCAAAGACTTTAGATTTCTTCTTAAGGAAATATATCCATGTAGTCCTTGAAAAGTCATCTATAAATGATACATAGTACACAAACTTACCTAGTGATGGAACCTTCACAGGTCCAAACACATCACTGTACACATGATCTAACATTTGTTTCACCCTCTTACGATCAGAGGAGAAACTCACCCGATTCTGCTTCCCATATACAATTTTCGAAGAAATCAAAATCTAGGGAGATATTACTCATACCTTCTATCATACATTTACCATGAAGTATTCGAAGTCCCTTCTCTCCAATATGTGCAATCCTTTGATTCCACAGCATGATCTTCTCTCCAGAGACCACTAGATTTTTTGCTCCACTTTCAGGAACAACAGAACTATTGCACCCATCAATAACAGTGCTACCTTGCAGCTTGTACAAAGTTCCAATCTGAACTCCTCCCATCAATACTGGTGCTCCACAAACCATTTTCTGGGTATCCTTCTCGAACATTGTTTCTACACTTGCATCATCTAGTTGGCTTACAAAAAAACGATTTCTGGCCAATGCAGGAATATGTAGAACACCTGGAAGTGTTCTAACCCTTCCACCTTGCAACTTCAACTTTACTTTTCCACAACCAATGCTTCTAGCCTTCCTATCATCCCGTAAGAAGACATCACCACCATCGTATTTCTCATACTTCCAGAACCACTCTCTTTGGGGAGTGAAGTGAAAGGATGCACCTGATTCAATCAACCATGTCTGATGATCTACATGTGTACATGAAGAATCTAAGTACACATCCCCACCTTCATTTGAGGTGGTTTTCTCCTCTACATAAGGAGCATCATCAGATCCCTTTCCTTTGTTAGGAGCTTTAGATTTAGAGTCCCTTGTGTAGTGCCCTTCCTTTCCGCATTTCCAGCACACCACCTTTACAAGTCTTCCTGGAGATTTAGATCTCCCTCCAAATTTAGATCTCCCACTCGATGACTTATTTTTGTTTCTGTTCTCGCACTATCCTCATACGGACAGGGCATGACCATTCTAGCTCTCCATATTTTTCCATCTCATCTCCTCCATCAGCAAGGATGAGACTATTTCATCTAACTGCAAGGCATTTGTATTGCTACCTATTGCAATAACCAGACTATCCCATGAATCTGGTGGAGAACACAAAAAACTAATGCACTTATCTTCATCTAAAATTTTGATATCAACAGACGATAACTGACTTACCACAATATTAAACACATTCATATGCTCTGTCACCGATTCTCCATCTTTCACCCTCAGGTTATACAACTTTTTCTGTAGGAATAGTTTATTCACTAGAGACTTAGATTGGTACAAAGTCCCTAACTTGTCCCATAAATCCTTGATCGTAGCTTCGCCTGATACATTTAACAATAATGAATTTGAGACACATCATATTGTGCTCTTTGCCTTCCAATCCAAATTCTTCCATTCTTCATCCGACACTCCCATTGGTTTAGTACCTAGATCTACTACGATCCACTAATATTTATCCACCAATAGATCCTCCATCTTGAGTTTCCACAACTTAAAAATCTGACCATTAAATTTCTTGATCTCTATCTTTCCACTGCTCACCATCTTCTCTCACTACCAAAATTGATCCCGTAGATCTCCCACTGAACAAGGTCTACCATAGGCCCACGCGAAACCCCTCAGCAATAAAGGTGTCCCCTTGAAGCCAAAACAACTCTATTTCCAAATGTAGGTTTTAACTCCATACATAAATTACCTTCATACGAATTCTAAAACACAGAAAATAAAAAATGTGTGAGCATAACACATAAAACCCATATACATAGAGATTTTCCCCTTGATCCCAAAACTGAGACTACCATCTTGATTTTTCATTATGTTCCTTTCAATGTTACAATACATATTTATACATGCTGAAGCATCCCCACGGACCAATAACCATTGCGTCCAAAACCATGGACCGAAAACCATCGCATCCAAAACCATGTGTGAAAAATCATGCACAAAACCATAGGTAGGTACGCCCAACCTAATATAGTGTCCAAAAAAAGAAATTCCAGGGCACTTCCCCACACCCCATAGAGTGGGGTTACCTACGCCCCTCAAACCCCTTGTGACCCCTCCCGTTATGCAATCGACACTGCGAAGGGAGTGCTCTGCCTCCCTTCTAACCCCTTGGTTAACTACATGGGCTAGTCATGGAAAGAATATAACACAACCCAACACTCAGATTGGCTCGTAGAGAAGGCAAGAGACCCCCTCACACCAGCAAGGGATCAGACACAGATAATGAACTAGAAGACAATGACCATCGCCTCCTTTTCATCCCTAGAGGAAACCACCACCCACCACTATTGGCCTGGATGGCTTAATCCCCATTGATCATTAGATGCATACTCCATGGCATGTCTCGCCATTCGAAGAAACACATCTTGAAGTTTGACCCTAAGAAAGGGACCTTACTTGATGACCACATTAGCAATTTCTACCTAGCTTTGCAGATGATGAAGGTCCAATACAATGATGTAGCATGTCGTTTATTCCTGCAAACTCTAGAAAATAAAGTGGCCACTTGGAATCGGTCACTGCCTGTCGCTTCCATCCACACTTGGGAAGAGTTTCGGAAAACATTCCCAGACAAATTCTTAGAAGACAAGACAACCTCTATGCTCCTCATCGAGCTCAACAAACTGAAATTTCATAAGAAGGAGAAGGTGAAAGATTTCAATGAACGTTTCACCACGATTTTGAAAAAGTTCCCTATCAACATAGCTCTTGATGATTCCATCACGGTTGACTTCTACACTAGGGGCCTACCGAGGGATATTGTTGTGTTCACTAAATGTAAAGAAAAATTCACCTTGGTAGAGAACTTTTCTATTACGCTCGAAGTTGAAAAGGATATTATTTCGATGGGTGCCTTATAGCATGAGTCCTGTGAAGATACAAAGCCCTCTGGGTAGAAGAATCAGGCCTCACAAAGTAAAAATATAGACAAAGACAAATATTCATTCGATTTCAAGCGACTAGCCAAATCCCTAAAATAATTGAGTATTGAAGTGTCTGAGCTAAAGAGAAGAACCAGTGAAGCTTCGGGAGGAGAAAAACCCCCTAAGCCCTTTTTATGGCATACTAACGACCTCCCCCCTAAAGTGTCACAAACATCTAGCTCAACCTTCAATGTGGAGGCGTTAGAAAGAGACAACTTCTGCATATTCCATCAGGCTTCACACTTTGAGAAGACCTGCCCACAGTGGCTCCATAGCATGACTGTCATAGTCACCCAACTATTAGAAGATCAGGCCGCCGGGGATGGGGAAAAATAAACGAATGATTCTAAAGAGTATGACTCCCCTCCCAATGAGGATACTCCATCTACTGTGCTAAACTTCGAAATCATCCATGGGGGAGAAGTGTTCACCACTCAAAAGGCCATCATTAGAGATGCTCCCCCAAAGCCCGCCAAAAATTACAACATCAGGAGTAAAGGAATTTTTCCAAATGCTACTCTCGAGGACAAGAAAAGAGCATTGTTACGAAGGATCCTACTGACCACCCATAATACCTATTACCCAGCCATTGACTTCTTCACCTAGAGAGATGAATGATTTAGGCCCTAACGAGTCACCAATCAGTACTAAAAGAGACTCATCCACACCTAAAAATTCATCCAAAGGGGTTACAGCTAAGACTACCTTGGTGACGTAGTGCTTGGCACAAGAACCTTTAGCTATAGATTTAGATTAAAATATCATCGAATATTTGAAGAAAACACGAACTAATATCTTGTTGTACGAGCTATGGAAGTTGATGAGTCAGTGTGAATTAATTGCCAAAACCTTTTCCTTTCCTCCGACCCCTTCAAAAAACTCCCCATCAAACATGGGGAGCTCTGTAGGCCGATCCCTAGTTGTGGTCAACCTTCAAGCCATAGTGAACACCGCAAACACTAACTCTAGGGGCTTGACCCCTCCTTTCCTCTTAACATTCAAGATGTTCAATTTTAATTTTCACAAATTCCTTGACAGTTCTGGCACTTTGACCAATGTCATGCCCTGGTTAGTGTGAAAGAATCTAAATATTCAACCATAAAAAACCAATGCCAAAATCATCCAACTCGAAAGGTCTCAAGTTACAACTATAGGAGAATTAAATAATGTCATCATTTGGTTATCTTCTGATTCCTGAGTTCACCAATCTATTGATATAATCATTGTAGACATTCTAGAAGCCAACGACCTTCTTCTCAATAGAGATTGGTCCTGTAAGCTTGAAGACTACTTCGCCACAGACTGGTCCCAGCTATGGCTACCATACAAGGGAAGAAATAACCATATCATCCTCAATAGTGAGTCTTGTATGAAGCACACTGTCGCTAACCTAGTTAGCTCTAATTAGATGATTAGCTATACCGAAAAAGAGATGCAAGTGTGCCTCCTAGATTCCCCATTCGAGTGCTATCAGCCTCAAGCATCAATTGTTTCCCCGGGGACCCAGGTTAAAATTCCCATGCAAACCCCAACCCTTGATAGCGAAGTTTGCACCTTAAATTGACATACATCAGGTTTACCTTCCATCAGTATCGAGACATGGACATTATATTACAATGGATCTAAAACTCACGATAGAGCAGGTGCAGGGTGCATCTTATTAGACACCAAAGGGAACATATTATTGATCTCATGCAGGTTAGAGTTCCAATGCACTAATAACATAGCAGAATATGAGGCACTGGTCCTCGGCCTCAAAAGGGCCATCGAACTAAAATCAAGTTGTCTGAAGGTAATTGGGGACTTTGAAATTATTATGAGACTGGTACGCAATACCATTCACTATTTGTGCTGGCACCTAAAGAATTACCAGAAAAAGGTAATGCATCTAATAAATTCATTTAAAGCTTTCAATATCATTACCATTCCTAGGTTCAATAACGTTGTTGTTGATACTTTAGCTAATGCTACAGCTAGATTCACACCCCTTAGAGATGGGTTTTCTATTGAAATTATGTATAAACCACCAATTCCCAACAACATAGCTAACTTGTTTTCAATGAGGACCATCAGATTTCGGAGTTTATGACAAATGCAAAAGTGTTCAAAGATGTAGCTATTGATGATGAGGCACATGAGAGATCACTACAAGTAGAAGCAGATTCACGAAGACGAAAACCCTTAACTAAAGTGGTCATGACATATGAGAAGTTGTTCGACCTCCAAAATCGTTTCAGAGGCCCCCCAAATACTAAAACTCAAAGATCCACTCTCTCACATGAGAAAATCAACCTCGGGACTATATCTGACCCCAAATATGTTAACTTGGGGGTGGGGTGCATCGCAGAGGAAAGACAGGCATTCATCAACCCTTTTCAAAGATACTGTGACTTTTTTGCTTGGATGTACGATGACCTCAAAACATACGATACTCGAATTATTCAACATGTCATCCCAAAGAAAGAAGGGGCCAAACCATTTCACCAAAAATTGAGGAAGGTGCATCCCACATTAGAACCCCTCATCCAGAAGGAGCTAATGAAATTATTGAATGCATACGTCACCTTCAAGGTCAGGCGCTCTACATGGGTATCTAATCTGGTTCCAGTTCAAAAGAAATCCGAGGAGATATGTCTTTTTGTCAACTTCCGGAACCTTAACCGAGCATCAGATAAAGATAACTATCTGATCCTCTCCACATAGTGGATCCTCCAAATTGTCTCGGGGTCTGAATTATTCTCCTTGTTAGATGGCTTCACTCATTACTATTGAAAATGGCAACAAGAAATGCTAAAAATAGCACTGTTATAAATAGTAGTTTGGGTACCTATGCTGGATTGAGCAACAGGGAATGAAAAATGGAAGTTCTAAAAATAGCATTTCTATTTTTAGTAGTTCGAGATGTATTCAAATTTTGGTGAGTCCCTGGACTAAAATAGGAAGTAAAATTCGAATTTGATCTTAGCAACAGTTTGTAAAATAATTAATTGATTCATATTGAGTTAATTAGTTAAGGAAAATCAAACTTGAAGTCTATGTGCGAAGATGCAATAGTTTCTCCATTAATTGAGGAATTTATCCATCAGTTAAAGAGACAAGGATGAGTTCTAATTTGAGTTGTAATTAGTTGGCTCAGTTAACTAAGTCAAGTCCAATTATAATGATTTAAACAGTCTATTTAAATTAATGTGAATTTAGTTAGTTAATGCATGCTTGCATATAACTGTTGCACTTCAAATAACTAAATATTCTTTCATGGATAACTCATGCATGTTAGTTCAGACAGAGACCCACTTGAGATTAGAGGAGTGAAAATGTACTATCAGTTGGATGGATTTTTCCTATAAAGGAAGCTCATCCATGGAGAAGGATTCATCTCCTTCATGATTGGGTAGTTGGATCAGAGGTTAGTGAGTGTGTGAAGAGTGCAATTCACACAAGTGGTTGCACTGGACCCGAAGGAAAATTGCACAAAGAAATAGGAGGCTTGGAGGGCGGAGGAGAAGGTTTGAGAGAGGCCTTTGATTGTCTATGAGTAGCAGAGGAATTGCAGAGAGAGTAGGATAGCTTGTGAGTTGATTTTTTTGTAATCCAGACTATATTTCCACTTGTATGATAATACAGAGTTGGGGTTTTAGGCTGAGGCTTTCCCTGGATTATATTTTTGTGTTATGTGTGATTGATTTCTTATTATCAATTATATGTGTTCAATTTATCTTACTCAATTTGATTAAGATTCCACAAAGTGTTGTAGAAGTGGATCTTGTATTATGTTTTAGTATATTACATTACCAGGTGATCTACAATGGGAATTTCTACATGGTATTAGAGCAAAGGTGATCAAGGAAGAACAATATACAAGAAGGAGGAGTTCAAAGTTTGTGACTCCTGAATATAGAAATCGAGTTCTTATCACATCTCTATTTCACCTATGGCATTCAGTGGTTTAAGACTCGAGTATGCCCTTGATGGAAGCTTGAATTATATAGCCTTGAAGGATCACATGGATGCAGTATTACAAGATAACCGTGTAAAGGACTTCATTGATCAAGAATTCCACAAGCCGAATGATGCTACTCAATTGGCGGAATGGAAGAAATGTGTGGCTAAAGCAAGGAGAATCCTTCTAGATGGAGTTCAAGACCACATAGTCTCGAGTCTCCATGGGAAGGAGACACCATTTTCAATGTGGAAAACATTGAAAGATGTATATCAAAATAACAGTGATTACAGGAAGTTGGCACTAAAAGACAAGCTTGGAAAGTTCAAGTGTGAAAAGGGCAAAATTATCTCTATGTATCTAAACATGCTCACCACATGTACGGATGAGCTTGGAAGTGTAGGGATCATGACAGTTGATCATGAAATGGTGAGTCTTGCACTCAGTCTTCCTAAGAGCTAGCATAGCTACCAGGACTCGGTTAATGGAAGAGAGAAATTTCCAGATTGGGAGCAACTTTGGTCGGATTTGATGTAGGAGGAGATAAGAAGAAGCACTAGAGATGGTTCTTCATCCATGGATGATGAAGAAAACTATGCCTTAGCAAGTAAGGCGAAGAAAGTAAGGCGAAGAAGGGGAAGGAGAAGGTTTCTCATTCTGAATCCAGTTCTTGCCATGGTGGGAAGAAGTTTGACAAATTGAAAGTGCAATGCTTTAGTTGTCATGAGGTGGGCCATTTTGCTACAAATTGTCCACTGAGGAAATCCAAGAAGGGATTCGTTGAAGGATTAGAAGGTGAGCCACTAGCCTCACAGTTTGAGTTGGATTTCACACTATTTAGATGCATGGTTTCATCGACGGTGGGAAGTGGTTGGTTTCTTGATAGTGGAGCTTCTTTCCACATGACCGACCACAAGAGTTTGTTCAGTACTTTGGAGGAGAATGATCGCTAGATACTCATAGAGATGGGTAATGATGAAAAATATAGTGTCTCAGGTGTAGGCATAGTTATTTTCCAGAGGGAGCATGGAGCTCGCCTTACCTTAACTGATGTCAAGTATGTACTAGGACTAAAGAGAAACTTGGTGTCGATGGCGATGCTGGAAGACAAAGGCTATGATGTAGTCTTTAGTAAGGGAAAAGTTTTCCTTAGACATATCATGACTAGACAGGTGAAGTAGATCGGTTCATGGGTCAATAACTTGTATGCTCTTAAGGTTCAAGATGCATGCAAATCCTTGAGGAGCAAGGCAACTGATGGAGACTTGGTGGTTGAGAGGGAGAGTACATTACCTCTCAACATGCAGCGCCAGATGAAGTCACAGACAATTGTGGAGGAGCTACGATTAGTGAAGCAACTTCAAGAGGTTGTGGAGTAACCATAACTGGGGAAGATGCGAGGAGATAGAGTGGAGGCATCCACTCATGCGAAGACCTCCAGTATGGGGAAATTTCAAGCCAGATGGGTAGAGGGATCACATGCATCCATACCTCCAGGTAGGAGGTGGGGCGATGTAGAGTGAGAGTCCCATGAAGGCTGGAATAGGGGCAAGATCATTGAGGTACCCAACCTTTTTTTATTAGACCTTGCTACGGTAGCCCTGACGAGGAGTAGGAGGAATGGCTAATTGGGTTGAGATAGATGTGGATGGAGCGGCAAAGAAAGCTACAATGAAAGAGTCACAAGACAATGTAGAGCTAGCAGGCTACAACAATGCGAGAGGCACAGGAGTGTTGCACCAGTGCAGGATGGCACAAAGAGGTGTGTAACAGCATGAGATGCATGGAGTGTTGCAGTAGCTCATAGGTCAAAGAGGGAGAACTTGTCAGCAACAGGTAGAGATTCAACATCAGAGTATGTTTCTAGCCCAACAAAGAGGTCAGTTGGGAGCTTTCTGTTTCTAGAGTTGTTGGAACAACCACACCTGGTAGAAGTGTTGCATGCAAAACATTCCAAAGGTATAGGATTGGGTTCAAGTTGAATGCCTTTCTTGTTAAGAAGGAGTGTTGGAAATGGCAACAAGAAATGCTAAAAATAGAAGTGCTAAAAGTAGCACTGCTATAAATAGTAGTTTGGGTATGAGTGTTGGATTGAGCAATAGGGAATGAAAAATGGAAGTGCTAAAAATAGCAGTGCTATAAATAGTAGTTTGGGTACGAGTGCTAGATTGAGCAATAGGGAATGAAAAATGGAAGTGCTAAAAATAGCATTGCTATTCTTAGCAGTTCAAGATGGATTCCAATTTAGTGAGTCCCTAGACTAAAATAGGAAGTAAAATTCGAATTTGATCTTAGTAGCAGTTTGTAAAATAATTAATCAATTCATCTTGAGTTAATTAGTTAACGAAAATCAAACTTGAAGTCTATGTGGGGACATGCAACAATTTCTCCATTAATTGAGGAATTTATCCATCAGTTAAAGAGATAAGGATGAGTTCTAATTTGAGTTGTAACTAATTGGCTCAGTTAAATGAGTCAAGACTAGTTAGATTGATTTAAAAAGTTTGTTTAAATTAATGTGAGTTTAGACAGAGACCCAGTTGAGATCAAAGGAGGGAAAATTTACTTAGTTGGATGGATTTTTCCTACAAAGGAAGCTCATCCATGGAGAAGGATTCGTATCCTTCAAGATTGCACAGTTGGATCAGAGGTTAGTGAGTGTGTGAAGAGGCCAATTCACACAAGTGGCTACACTCGACCCCAAGGAAAATTGCGTAAAGAAATAAGAGGCTTGAAGGGTAGAGGAGAAGGTTTGAGAGAGGCCTTCGATTGTCTATGAGTAGCAGATGGATTGAAGAGAGAGCAAGATATCTTGTGAGCTGATTCCTTTTGTAATCCAGACTATATTTCCACTTGTATGATAATACATATTTTGGGTTTTAGGCTGAGGCTTTCCACGGATTATATTTATGTGTTATGTGTGACTGGTTTGTTCTTATCAGTTATATGTGTTCAAATGGTCTTTATCAATTTGATTAAGCTTCCAAAAAGTGTTGTAGAAGTAGATCGTGTATTTTGTTTAGCATATTGCATTATCAGGTGATCTATAGTGGGAATTTCTATAGTTACAATCAGGTCTTGGTAGCTGATCTGAATCAGATCAAAACAACATTCTGATCAAAGTGGGGAACATTCACATTTCATTGAATGTCATTCGAGCTGATAAATGTCATGTCAACCTTCTAGAGAATGATGGACATCACCTTCCGAGGTATGGGTCAGAGCGTGGTGGTCTACCTACACGATTTCACCATATTTTCAAAGAAAAGGGGGGACCACCTTCACCATTTGAAGCATATTTTTGAAAGATGTCGGAAATATGGAATCTCCCTCAACACAAAGAAGAGCATATTCATGGTTTCTGAAGGTAACTTGCTTGGTCACATCATCACCAAGAACAAAATCACCGTAGATCCCAACCACAATAAAGCTATAGCACAGATCCCCCAGTCGAGCACCAAAAAAGGTATGCAATCTTTCCTCAGAAAAAATATTTTTCTTCACAAATTTATTTCAGATTTCATACTAATTGTCAAACCTTTCCAAAATATGACAAATAAGGATGTAGTATTGAAATGGAATCAAGAAGAAAAGGAATCTTTTGATCGCATTAATACAGTGATCATGGAAGCTCCCTCACTCTCTAGCCCAAACTTCAGTAAAGACTTTATCTTGTCTTCTTGCGCCTTAGATTCATCTTTGGTCACGATACTTACACAAAAGGACTGTGATCATGATGAACGTCCTATATCCTTTATGACCAGAGTGCTCCAAGGGACATCGATAAGCATGCTTAGGCAGTAAACAAAGTAGTGAAACAGTTCAGGCCATACATCTTAAAACACTGTGGCACAGTGATGGTTGCACACCCATCTATAAGATCCCTCTTCGTACAACAGGAGTTGGGGAAGAGGAGATCCAACAGATGACCTCCCTGTAACAATATGAGTTGTATTTCAATCCCTCCCACACGTGAAAGGACACAGACTCTGTAAACTAACTGTTGAGGTAGCTGATCAACAAAAAACGGAGTCGAATTAAACGGCCTCGGAAACAAAAGGTTGGGAGCATGAAATTGAAATGTACTAGAATTAATTCTTGGGATAACACGAATCTTCATCATGGTACTCTCATTTAACGCAATAGCTAGTGCAAAGATCTCTACCTAATACTATGTCAGCCAAACAGAAGAGAGTTTTCAGGCTTAAAGTTGCCTCATATCAAATTGTTCAAGGAAATATTTTCAGGAAGCACTACCTCGGCATATTACTAAGATGTTCAGAATATGATGAGGCTCAATGAGTACTAAAATATCTATATGATGGACATGCAGAAGGCCACTATATAGGTGACACCATGGCTCACAAGATCATGCAGGCAGGTTTCTACTAGCCTACAATTTTCAAAGACGGTCATGCCTATGCTCGGAAATGTCCCATCTACCAGAAACACGTAGGTAGGCAAGCAATATCATCTGACCCACTCCAACCCATAACAGTTGAGGAACCTTGTCAGCAATGGGGGTTGGATGTCATTGGTGAAATCGTGCCCAATTCGTCAAAGCAACATAGGTATATAATCAGGGCTATCGACTATTTCACCCGGTGGGTAGAGGGCATCCCATTACGGAAGGTGAACAATGATGAGGTAATATCCTTCATTAAGAAATACATCATAGCCAAGTTCAGTGTTCTAACATCTCTTGTCTTTGATAACAAAACATATTTTTTGTCTTTAAAATTATATGATTTTGCTTTACAAAATAGTATCGTGTTGAAACATTCGGCCAATTATTACCCTCAACAAAATGGCATAGAAAAATCATACAACAGAAACCTCATCTGTATCATCAATAAAACCCTGCTTTCGTAGCAAAGTAATTGGTACAATGCTCTAACTGACACCCTATGGGTTGATTGGGTCACTCCCAAAATCTCAGTTGGCACATCTCCCTACTTCTTAGTTTACGGGAAAGAAGCCATCTTACCCCCAACTTGTACTTCCCTGCCCTTAGATTAGCTCAAGAGTCACAAATCTCCCCGTGTCCCTCCATTCAAAGATGAATTGATACCTTGGTAAGGGTGGAAGAAGAAAGACTGAAAAATAACGAAACGTTTGCCATCCATTAAGCTCGGATCAAGAGATGGTTTGATAAAAAATCTACAGGGTCCTGCGAGCTTAATGTGAGTGATCTAGTGCTTAAATGGGATCAGGCCCATAAGGACAAGGGCACGAACCCAAAGTTCCAAGCTCTATGGATAGGCCTTTTCTAAATCATTGAAAACATTGGCCATCACACCTTCAAACTGAAAACCCTTGGAGGGCAAGTGAAACTCTCCCTGTGAATGGCCATGACCTCAAATTCTACTTTACCTAGCAACCCCAAAGTTATTCGTCCCACCTTGTACCATATTTTCCTTTTGTTTTCTGAGATAGTTATCATTTGCTGATAGTATAGTTTTTTGTTTCTTTTGTCGTTGTATTTTGAAATAAATTTGAAGTGGCAGGTAGAGTTTAGTACGGCCCTGCATATTGGCTCTTGTGGATGCTCTCCAGAACCATTTACTAACAAAGAATTAGGTTGTGGAAAAAAAATCTAGTGTGCCATATTGATGTTAATGGGAACTTGATGGTATACATAACTCCTTTCCTTCTCATGTTGGTCTGACCCACCTGCTTACATGGCTGATTAGTTTTGACTTTTTCTAGCTCACTTATGGTTATGGGAATGAAAGGGAAACTAAAGGAAGCATTTTTTTGAGCATAAATATATATCGAGAAAACAATAAGGTCTGTGAAAAACTAGGAACAAGCCTTTTGCAAGTCAAATAAGTCAGGATCCCTCGTCTACCCAGGCTTTAAGCCACCATCAAATAAGTGCATATACCACACACAAACAAGTTCAAATGAGCACCTCCATCCATTCAAATAAAGGATAAATGACTGAGAAAGGATTCCTATGCAAAGACGTGACAGAATGAATTCATTGGGGTATTGACCAAGTTCACTGAGCGGAGAAACGTTCATGATTTCTAGGTAGTGAATTCATTGGTGTACTATTCAGGCTTTCTAGCAGCACAACAACACCAGAGTACCATTACCACTATACCGAGAAAACTCCAAAGCTCACAAGTGTAATGTCAGCTTCCCTTTTCCTTCCTAGGACAATGGGAGCTAGAACCCTATCTCATGCATTAAAGACCACGTTATGCAATATGGGACAGCCAACCAAGTTCGGAGGGGAGGCTTGAATACCATCAAAGGGACCAATAGCTCCATCAAGCGATACTTATTTGAGCCCCCTTAAGCTAGGTCAGAAGGCATCAGAGATCCTAGAGTCTCATAAGGAATCACAAATTGTTGTAGTTGCTACAGCAAACCCTCCAAAAATCTGGGAACCCTAAAACTTTCGGAGCCCCAGTATAAGGAAGATCCACCGACAATGCTAGGATCTATTAAGGAGTTCAACAATCTTAAGAAACCTAAGGAAAAGTCTATTTTTTTGCTAAGTTAAGCTAAGTCACTAGTTCCTTCCTAAGTCATTCATTCGTTGTGTCGGAATGAGACTAAACCTAAAGCTTGTGACCATCGCGACTTATGCGACCGTTGCGACTCATAGGTCGCACAAGTTGCAGAGTTGCCTCTTCCTTCTCGTACCTCCTTGCGACCCTTGTAACCTTGCAACTATCTCAATTGCAGAAGTCGCATAGCTTGCGAGGTTGCATCATCCTCATGCAAACATAGATGTGACTATGCGGACCCTTGTGACTTCGCGACCTACTAGGTTGCAAGGTCGATAGGTCGCAAGGTCACACCATTGCCTCCCATACATAGATGCGACTATGCGACCCTTGCAACTTCGTGACCTGTTAGGTTGCCAGGTCGCAAAGTCACATGCTACACCTATGTCACCTCACACATGTGACCAAAACTATATAATGAAGGTTGCCCTAGCTTCATTTGTAACTGCTCCTTTAGTCGCACGAAGAGCTAGGAAAGTCTACAACTTAGGTGCACACGTGTCTATCTCCAGGTAAGCAACTATTCACCTTCCCAACAATCATGATTTTCTTCCAACTGTCTATGTCTACATTCCCTGACCTTTTGCATCCCCTCTCCCTAGGATTTTAGCTCTTTTACTTAGTTTTTCCTCAGCATTTTCCCTCCTTGACCCATACATCGACATTTCCTTGAACTAGACCCTCATGTTTTCATGAGTAAGACTCAATTCACTTATCTAGAGGAGACCCTGACCTATTAAGGCCATTTAATGTCTTCCATGATCCTCTCTAAGCCTATGTTGAATGTCTTGAGGCCGCGATATCGATTTTCTCACTACCTTGCGACCTGCAACTTTGCGACCCCTATAGGCTATCAAGCTATGATGTATGTTGCAAGCCACTTAGTGGCATTCCTATACATGTGACCTTGCAACCTGTCTTCCCTACAACTCTCCTTTAAGCTACTGAAACCCCTTTTTGTTTGTAGTTTTAATTAATTTTCATGTTGTCTCTCTCATCATGGGAATGTGTTTTTGACATGCCAGGTGACGTAGATCTAGAGTACATATCCATCCGTTATTTTGAAGATGAAATGACTCCCTCTACCACTAAAGCAACTCACAGGGGCTTGGGAAGTAGGTCGTGGGAGGCTGACCCAGAAGAGCAGCCACCCATCTTCGGGGACACTGCTTGCAACATCAGCAAAACCACAAGGTTCTCTTGGTATAATTCCCTCTTCGCTCTCAATCTCCTCTTTCTTCCTCACTTAGAATATAGATCTACATAGATAGAATACAATTCCCTCATATATAGCGAGGGCGTCCCTTCTAGGGCCAAAAATCGTAAATTAAACATAACTTCTACCATCAGATTTTGGCCTAATGAATGACCCATATTGACTACAAAGTTACAACATTTACAAGGCAATTTTACATCGATTTTTGGCTTTGGGGGTGCTAGACCCAATCCCCCCACTATTGGGGGCTCTCAAAGGTTGCATCCACCCCCCTTGGATCCCCCCTGTAGCAAATATTTATGAAAGGCATTACCGCCACATTACGAACTAGCGTCCAATGGTGATACCTTTGAATATAGAAGAAAGTCAGGCTCCACACCCAACAATCTCGCACTTGGAGACTAATTATAGCAACTTCACCACTGCTTCATTTGCTGGACATTGACTCCACTTTGGACCTAGTTGTTTCTCATCTTCTTCTTCATACTTGAAGACCAATTGAAACTGAGCAGATTCTTAGTTTCTCCTTGGTTACAACTATTGTTAACATATCTGCAGGATTCTGGCTAGTGTGTATCTTTTCCAGCTTCAATTGTCCATCTTCCAACATTGATCGTAAGAAATGGTACTTGAGATGTATATGTTTAGTCTTTTGATGAATGCAATGTTCTTTGCAAGATGTATGGAACTTTGGTTGTCATTGTATAACCCGCCCAACTCCTGGTTCTTAGCCAATTCATCTAGAAACCTTTGTAACCAAATCATTTCTTTACTAGCCTCTATAGCAACAACATACCCTGCTTCTGTTGTTGAGAGTGCAACAACACTTTGTAGTTTTGAGACCCAACTGACAGTTGTTCCACCTACAGTAAACACATACCCTATTGTGCTCCTCCTGTTATTTCTATCACCCACCATATTTGCATCAACATATCCCTATAGAGCAATGTTTAAACCACCAAAGCATAATACTTGATTTGTGGTACCTCTCAAATACTTGAGAATCCACTTCATTGCCATACAATGTTCTTTTCCTGGATTGTTCATGTACCTGCTTACGACACCCACTACATGTGCAATATTAGGCCTAGTGGAGACCATTGCATACATTAAGCTTCCAACTACTGATGGATATGGAACTTTAGACATATGGGCCATTTCTTCCCGAGTCTTGAGACAGTCCTCCTTAATTTTAAATGGCTAGCCAAAGGTATACTAACTAGTTTTTCATTCTGCATATTAAACCTTTTCAACACCTTTTCTATGTACTCACTTTGAGACAATGTTAATTTGTGATTCTTCCTGTCTCTAGTTATTCTCATACCAAGGATTTCTTTTGCAACACCCAAATCCTTCATTGAAAATGAGTTCTCCAATTTTATTTTGAACACATTTATTTCCTGCATCTTAGAACCTGCAACAAGCATGTCATCTAAATACAATAACAATATAATATAACTACCATCATTTTTACTTTTGAGATAAACATAATGATTGGAGTGACATCTAGTATAACCTTGTTCAGACATAGACCTGTCAATTTTAGATACCACTACCTTGGAGCCTATTTTAAGCCATACAAGCTCTTGTTGAACCTGCACACTAGTTTCTTCTTCTCTATTACCTCATAACATTATGGTTGGTGCATATATATCTCTTCCTCCAAATCCCCATGGAGAAAGGTTGTCTTTACATCTAACTACTCAAGATGCAAATATTCATTTTAAGAACAAGAGAAAATATCTCATTAATGTCTATAGCCTTTTTTTGTGCAAAGCCTTTCACCACAAGTCTAGCTTTATACCTTTTTCTATCTCCATCTTCTCCCTTCAACTTGTAAAACCATTTATTCTGCAATGTTGTTTTACCTGCAGGAAACCTGACTAAGTCCAAAGTCTGATTATGTGCTAATGGTTCCATCTCTTCTTTCATGTCTTGCTCCCACTTCTTCCTGATTTCTACTTGTACTACTTCTTCATAACATTCTGGTTCACCAGAATCAGTCAACAACACATAATATAATGAAGGAGAGTATCATTCATGAGATCTACTTATCCTGATAGATCTTCTAACACCACTTCCAGGTGTTGGAGGTGCTTGTTTTTGTTTTGGTTGTTGTTCTGGATGTTGATCATTATGATTTTAAGGAACCATCATTTTTCATGCGATCTCGTAAAGCACTGTGTATTCTCTGTTTTCTTTTCTTCCCAGAGCTATCCGATCCGCAGTTATTTCGAACAATGTCTCTGACGAACCAGTTATTTAGTTGCAGGCTTTGGCAGGGATTTCTTCCCCTCAAACTCTCAATCTCAGAGGTTTTATTAAACATCGCCCAGTAGTAGTCTTGATTGATAGTGGAAGTACACAATTTCATCCATCAAAAAGTCGCAGAAGCAGTGCATTGTTTTGTACGAGCAGTTTCTAACTTCCAAGTTCAAATTGCGGATGGAGGCATAATGAAATGTGAAGGCCGCTGTGAAAATGTCAAACTTCAAATGGGGGATTATCAGTTGAAAACCCACATGTTTTCCATACACATGGGGGGTTACGACATTGTCCTCGGCGCTTAATGGCTCCGCACTCTTGGGCCAATCACAATGGATTTCCAGGTGTCATATATGAGTTTTAAGCAGAACAACTACACACATACCCTCTGTGGACTCCAAGTGGGAGCCCCCTCTATCATCAGCTCGCATAGGATGGAAAAATTGTTAAAAAAGGGCAATCATGGAGTTGTAGCTCAATTTAATGCCATCCAGGCAGTCGAAACCAAGCCTCTGCCAATTCATCTTGAGATGCAACAGATTTTAAATAACCATCTGCCGGTCTTTGACAAGCCTCATGAGCTTCCACCCTTGCGAGGGGAACATGATCATAGCATCACCTTGGTTCCAGTGGCCCAACCTCCAAATGTGCACCCATGTAGATACCCGTTCACCCAAAAGAATGAAATAGAAAAAATCATCAAGGAACTTTTGGAAGTAGGTGCCATTCGTCGCAACACTAGTCCTTATTCATCCCCAGTGGTCATGGTACTCAAGAAAGATGGGTAGTGGCAGATGTGTCCCGACTTCAGGGCCCTCAATAATTTGAAATTCAAAGATAAATCTCCCATCCCGATGGTTGATGATTTGCTGGATGAACTCAATGGGGCTCAATTCTTCACTAAGTTGGATCTTCGCTCAGGCTACCACCAAATTCGCATGAAGGAAGTCGACATCCCCAAGATTTCTTTCAGAACTCATGAAGGCCATTATGAATTCTTGGTCATGCCATTTGGTCTTTCTAATGCCCCCTCTACTTTTCAGAGCCTTATGAACCACATTCTCAAACCATATCTCAGGAAATGTGTCCTTGTCTTCTTCGATGACATCCTCATCTATAGTTGCACGTGGGCCGCACATCTTCAGCATGTAGATCTACTATTGCAACTACTCCACAAGCATAAATTATTTGTCAAGATGTCCAAGTGCTCGTTTGGCATGGCAGAATTAGAGTATTTGGCCCACATTGTGGGGTGTGAAGGTGTCAAGGTGGACCCCAAAACGATCCAGGCAATTCAGGAATGGACTCAACCTAAGACCTTGAAGAGCTTGCGAGGATTTTTGGGTCTCACAGGCTATTATCGTAAATTTTTCCACAACTATGGTCGCATAGCAAAGCCCCTCAGCCAACTCCTAAAGAAAAATTCATTCTTCTGGAATGAGGAAGCACAACAGGCCTTTACAGCTCTAAAACATGGCATGTGTTCCACTCCAAATTTAGCACTACCTGACTTCACCAAATCTTTTGTCATTGAATGTGATGCTTCGGGTACAGGTATTGGGGCAGTCTTAATGCAGGAAGGGCGACCGTTGGCCTTCACAAGCCAACAACTCAATGGGAGGAATCTGGGCCAATCTACCTATGAGAAGGAAATGATGGCCATCTTACATGCATTCGACACCTGGTGACCTTACTTATTGGGGCGACGTTTCCAAATCCGCACAGATCATCACAGTCTTAAATATTTTTTGGAGCAACACCTATCCTCCCCACAAAAAAATAAATGGCTAGCCAAAATTCTGGGATATGATTATGAGATCATTTACAAGAAAGGGAAAGACAATAGTGTAGCAGATGCATTATCTCGCCAATTTGAGGAGGAAAGTACCCTGCTAGCAATTTCCCTCCCCATTCCAGAATGGATTGAAGAAGCTTGCGGGGAATGGTTTTCACACCCTGAGCTCTCCCAACTCATTTCTCAATTGCAGGCAGATCCAAATTCCACCAAGGGCTACTCGTGGCAGGATGATATTCTTCGCTAGAAGGACAGAGTCATAATATCACCAACATCCACCCTCAAAAGTCGCATTTTGGCAGAATTGCACTCATCTCCCATTGCAGGACATTCGGGCTTTCAGAAGACGTATGCTCACACCTGAAGATAATTTTTTTGGACAGGCATGAAAAAGGACATCCTTACCTTCGTAGTAGAATTCTATGTCTATCAACGCCACAAAGGGGAAACAATCAACACACCAGGAACATTACAACCATTGCCCATTCTGGCATCAATTTGGACAGAGGTTTCTATGGATTTCATTACAGGTCTTCCAAAGTCAGGGAACAAGTCAGTCATCATGGTGGTTGTGGACCGATTGTCGAATTATGCTC
Source organism: Pinus taeda (assembly GCA_000404065.3). Taxonomy (NCBI): domain Eukaryota; kingdom Viridiplantae; phylum Streptophyta; class Pinopsida; order Pinales; family Pinaceae; genus Pinus; species Pinus taeda. The sequence goes on along the minus strand of APFE031589974.1, from coordinate 15,557 downwards.
ATTTCTGTGCTCTACCCCACCCGTTTACACCAACTTTGGTTGCTCAATCTTTCATGGACCAGATCTTCAAATTTCATGGCATGCCCACTTCTATTGTGTCCGACTGCGACCCGATCTTCACCAGCAATTTTTGGCAGGAACTCTTCAGAATACAAAGCACTCAACTAAAACTCAGTACTTCCTATCATCTGCAAACAGATGGTCAAACTGAAGTCGTCAACAAATGTCTAGAAACCTACCTTAGGTGTTTCACTTCAGAAAAGCAACACCGTTGGGTACAGTGGCTACCTCTGGCTGAATGGTGGTATAACACCAACTATCATGCCACCTCCAAAATGACTCCCTATGAAGGAGTATATGGTCAACTCCCGCCTTCACCTACTTCGTATCTCAAGGGATGCTCAAAAGTACAAGCAGTGGATCAACTCCTACAACACCGCGCAACCATGCTCGCCCATCTTCGAGAGAATCTTCATCAAACTCAGAACCGCATGAAGCAACAGGTAGACCAGCATCGCTCAGAGCGCCAATTTCAAGAAGGGGATCAGGTCTTTTTATGGCTCCAACCATATAAGCAAACTCAAAGACAAGGGATGTCAGAAACTCTCTCCCAAATTCTACGGACCATATCAAGTACTTCAACGCATTGGAGAAGTGGCCTAGAAGTTGGCTTTGCCACCTACTGCAAAAATCCATCCAGTTTTTCATGTCTCATGCCTCAAAAAAGTGATTGGGAACAATTGCAGAATTTAGACTAGTCTCCCAGAATTGGACGAAGAAGGATCCATCTGGCTTCAACCGGAATAGTTCCTCGACACACGAGTCAAGTAACTACATGGCCGCATGATTAAGGAAGTCCTTGTCAAATGGAAAGACACCTCTCCAGAAGATGCAACTTGGGAGCCAGCCACTATTCTGCAGCAGTTTCCGTAGCTTCAG
>APFE031589974.1:3799-14506 GCA_000404065.3 Pinus taeda | reverse complement strand
TGTTAGGGTCCCACCCTAACCCCCTTATCTATGTAATGGGACCACGTCATAGTCAAGAGTCAATAAAGACCATATGAATAATTGTAAGTGGTTAATCCGCAATTAATAACGGAACCACAGTTAGTTGCAAATGTTCCGTAGTATTAGATAGAGGGTATTAGTAATACAATGGTATTGGCCCGTGGTATTGCATGTATGAGTCATATATAAAGGATAGAGACTCCCTGCGAGGAGCATCGGGTCTTATTTTGTAATCAAGCTCTGCTCTATTGGAGGTTGCCCCCTCGAAGAGGCAAGTGAACTTTACTCTCTCAATAATAAAATCATTGCTATTCTGTGTTCTGGGTATCTTTTCTTCGCATATTCTATGTTCTGGGTATCTTTTCTTTGCATATTCTATATTTGGGTATCATTTGTAGGTTAATAGCATAACATGTGTTGTGTCATGTTGCCAACTATGTGTCATTACCTTCCTTGCAATCTCCGGAAGAGTGTCTCATTTCATTATCCCTGAAGAAGACCCTTTTTACCTAAGTTTTTGGGTCATCATGAGTTAGAAGTTATCCTTCTTGTGAAGAATGACAATTTAACACTAGCCCTAGTAAAGTCTTCGCTTTGTCCCTATGCTTCACCTAAGACGAGCCAGATTTGGAAAGTTTTTCAACAACTCATCAAAACTTCTAGATGAAATTGCTTCATGGGTGGTCCTAGGGCTGGTTATTGGGTCAGTTGAGCTCACCTTTCTCCTCTGGGATAGTTGTTCCACCTTTTGTATAACCTCCCTAAGAGATAAGATCTTCCTTCCTTCTCTTATGGGACCTCTCCCTCCTATAAATATCTCCTCCATGAATAGCATGAGCTAGCTTGGATGTAATGGAATGATAGCTAGATGTAATTTGATAGTTTCAAGTTTCTAAGAGAGGAGTAGAGGTAGAGAGTATTATTGGAGTGTGGAAGTAGCCTCATTTGTATTTTTATGTGAGATATGCTTGAGTAGAGCTGGCTTCAGAGCTTTCTAGTATCAGCACTTTTATACAGAAGGGAGAGTCATATGTTCCCTTGGGGGATAGTTCACAAGTAAATGCTTATGGAGACATACCAACAAGACCCTTCAAGGAGGCTTATGATGTCAAGGCTAAGTTGTAATTTTTACTTTAACCTATATTAATACAAATCAATAACTTGTTTCCTATATCATGCGTTAAATTATATGTCGATAGCTTGAGGTTCCTTTGTTGGACACAGATTGTCATTGATGTCAATATGGCAATATTTGAGGGCAAAATGGAGCCAAGAGGAGCCAAGAGGAGCAGAACTTATATATTATATATATATATAATATATAAAATATATATATATAATATATATATATGTATATGATTGTATAGTATATGTATATGATATGATATGTATATGTATATGTATATGTATATTATTGTATATGTATATGTATAATGTATATGTATATGTATATGTAATGTTATGATATGTATATGTATATGTATATGTTATGTATAGATATGTATATTATATGTATATGTATATGTATATGTATATAGTATATTAATATGTATATATATATGTATATATATGTATATATATGTGCATGCATTTAAATAGCATTTGGGGACCATATATGCCAAAGTATAGGAAAAACCAGAGCTAACAGAGGATGAAGACAACCATCAGAGCAATAGAGGAACAAGTAGAGCTATAAGGAAGTAGATAGAGCTATCAGAAAAGCAATGGGTGCATTTATATTATCAGGAGCTATTGGGCCACAAAAGAATTATATGCATGCAGATACAGGCGGAGGAGCATATATCATACATATGTGTTTTTAACACTATTGGAGGTGCAGACTTGTATATATAGATCTTATTATATAATATAATATATATTATATAATAAATATATATACATTTATGCTATCGAGCCCATAAGACCCATGAATGCATGCTTTTACACTATCGCTGGACAGAAAGCCCATATACATAGGCTTAACACTATTGGGAAGTGGAAAAGGTAGAAAGACTAAGTATAAGCAAATACACTATCAGATCCAAAAAATAGACTTGAAAATATATACATGGGAGTTTTGGGATCCTATCAGGTCCAACACCTCATATCTCATCGACACGTCGGGATTATATATCGCAAGTGGTTAAGGCCCTGCCAGACTAAAACCTCTGATTGCGATAAAGTATGTGGACCCGCCGCAATAGTGTAATATGACTTAATGCATTATCACGTCCATTTCTATATTTCAAGTTGTAAAGCCTTGTCACATGAAAGCATTGATTGCGATAAGGCTGCAGACCTGATGGGCATATTAACTATGGTTTAATACCATATCGCATCTGCCCATTGCAATGCTACACAGTGGGTTGTCTGACTACAAGCACTGATTGTGATAAAGCATGTGGACCTGATTAAACATTATAGCATGGCTTAATACAATATTGCGTCCAATGGAGGATCGGTCGTCGACCATCGGCAATGCCATGGTATTGATGTATAAAGGACCTCTGAATGTCTAAAGCGCTAATTACGATATGGACCAAACTCAATACAAGAATAGTTGTGATTGTAATATTTCCTCAAGTCCGCCTTTTAGTCTGTTTAACTATTTTTCTCATAGATTTTTGGCTTGCGCGGGGTGTTTTAATGCGAAAGGCTTACGATGGTTGTTCTAGTGGTTTAGAAGGCTGAATGCCAGTTAAAAGGAGTGAATCATGGCAATTATGATTGCAACCAGGACAAAACATTTCCGTTTAACTAAAAGAACTCTATGTATGCCCATAATCATTGCCTAAAGGAGCATTGTTATGGTAAACCGGGAAGATGTGTTCTTCGTGGATCATTTGGACTTGTATAATGAATTTACATGTCCTCAGAAAGTCAGTAAACCTGCACAATGTAGAGGAAGCCATAGTAACTGAGGAGGAAGCCTAAGAGGTAGTGTAAGCGAAAACAAATGGACAGAGGCATGGGAATTAATAAAACAGTAAAAACAGAGAGATTTGGTTACGGTTGGTGTGGTGAAGAATCAAAGTAGAGGCAGCAGAAGCAGCAGAGGTAGCAGAGGCAGCAGAGTAGGAGTGAGGGAGAACCTTAGCTGAACAGAGATTAGTATCCTACCAGTTTATACCAAGGTTGGGTTGGAGCCCAATATGTTGGAGCCTCAATGATGTCTGAGTTGGAGCTTGGCAACTAATCACAATCATATATATTCTTATATTGTATTTCTTTCTTTGCACTGTGTTGTGTTTAATAAAAGCATTAATTCCAGTTGTTGATTTCTGTGTTCTATATATATTAAATATATATATATATATATATATATATATTAATATATATATAATAATAAATATATATATAATATATATATATATATTATATTAAATATATAATATATATATGCTTTTGGAAATAACTAGAACAATTAAAAATAAATACTGATTCACCCCCCCTCAATATTTCTAACATCCTTGACTCTTCAAGTAGATTGTTTGGTTTTTTTTCTATTTGCGTTTGCGGTGTTTCTCTACATGTTGTTTTCAGGTATGAACGACTAGAAGAACAAAGAGCTGGAGCAACACGATGAGGACTTCATCGAATGTCGGATTGAAGGTAGGTATTCATAACACCAAATTTCTATGGAAATTGCTTTGGTATTGTCTATGTAGTGACTAGACCCACTCTAGGGCTAGAGAGGTTGCCTCTATCCACAGAGGGAACTTACTTGTGTCATAGACCATTAAGCATTTATTTTGAAAATATAGGAAACTTAAAAAAGGGGGGACTATCGAGCATTATTGATGGGATTTCAAGAGTACACATAATTATAATAATGTGATTAAAATGGTAATTTAGTGTTTATGTGAATGCTCAAAATATATAAGATGGATTTAGGATGATTGTTTACGCATATCTAAAGATATTTGAGGGTGACTGGTAGTGCATCACAATGCTTGCTCATCCAGTGATGGGAGAGAATTTAGTAGATATATGAGAATATTCTCAGTACTAGTAATGCTTGTTTATAGGTACATCAAAAGGAAAAATTACACCTATCATTTTGTAAAAACATGCGTGAGCTGAGAAAGAATTGACAAAGCCATAAGTTGAACTAATAAGTCTTGTGTGTCATACATATATTTGGACAATTAAAAATGGTGAGGATGTGAGGAAATCGAGGTCAAGGAGAATCATCATGAGGAACTCCTACAAATAACCTATTTCCATCGCTAGAGATGGGTCTCATCTCATGCTCCGTGGAAGCAATTAATGAGACTTTATGTAACAACCTTGGTGAAAGTTTCATGTAATAAAAGTTAATAAAGGAGAAATAATAACCATGATCATGAGACGCTAATTCCAACCTGAATGTTGGGAAAAACATCCTAGTGCAGGTGTTCATTTGGTTTATTATGGCTAAGGAAATTGGCAAAGGAAATGGCAAAGGCTTTGGAAATGCAAGAGGCATTATTTAACATTTATTTATGAAAATAATGGAAATTAGGATAAAGGGAAAGTGAAAAGTCACAATTTGCATGTGAGGAGTAAAAATGAAGAAAAATAATGGAAAATGAAGAAAATAGAGTCCTCATTAATAAAAAGGCTTCTGAGGATTAGTTCATAGACTTTTGTCGGTTTAGTTTTGGATCTCTCTTTATTCTCTCTCTTGAACTCTTGGATACATAGAGTTTTCTTAGAGCACTTCAACATTGGATCAAGAAAGGAAAAGAAGGCAAGAGGAAGCAAAGATCAAGCAAGGAAGAGTAGGATCTAGCAACTACAACGGGATTATTTGTAGGTATCGATTTGCATGAGTGCTTTCCTTGCTAGATTCAACATTCATGGTTATGCATGTGTGTTCTTGGTTCTATTGTTGCATGGGATTTCCCAGGTTTGACAGTTTTTTTCAGCTTAACCTTACCATTTATGGATAGTCATGGTGTGGTGGATTATTTTGTATGTGTTTAAGATGGATTTATGGATGGACTCAAAGCTGAGTGGGATGGTCCCAAGATTATTCACAAGGCCTAGGAATCCCAATATGGGATACACAGTAAAGCCTAAATGTGAACACCTTGATTGGGCCTAGGAATCCCTTAACCAATAATGTCGAGATACACGGTAAAGCTTAGTGGTGAGTACCTTTCATTGGGCTTAGGAATCTTGGGATGGGATACATGGTAAAGCCCAGAAGGTGGAGACCTCATAGGTTTATAAATATCTTGACCGGTAATGGCAGGATACACAGTAAAAGTGAGAGGTTGGGATAGAAAAATTCCTCGTGTAGGTTGAGAGATTTGGTGGCATCCATGATTGTTTTTGGCCTAGTGATCCAGTGAGGACTGCATGATCCAGGTCTGGGTGTGAAGAAGGACCCTTCCAAGACCTTTTATTTCCGTGGTGTGTTAAAATTTCATTTTAAAAGAACATAAATAAATACATTTGCATGTGGAAAAGAAGAGGAAGGTCTCAATCATCAACCCATGAAAACATAAGCTATTGATAACGGAGTTCATCTAGGAGGGACTACGTCTCCGAGCCCCAGTGTCAAGATGATGTAGGCCACTGCATTAAGTGTTGTCAATAATGGTGATGTACACAAAGATGATGTCTCGATCATACAAGGAAAAATGCCCTCACGCAGTAGTGGCTCTAAGAGATGTTCCACAACTGGAACTCTCAATCAAAAGACTCCTATCAATATGACACAAAGGCATGCATGGTGAGCATCTTGCCAACATGGCACGAAAGGGATCTCAAAGCATAACATAAAGAGTTATGACAACAAGTACATCACATAGAATATTCCGCATCAAATCAAGCAAGGAATCATGAAAAAATGTAATAAACAAGATCATGCATCAACATCAGTCAAAGATCCATGCATCATAATGTAAATTAAGAAGTATACAAACATATCATATACCTAACACCATGGGCCATCTGAAGAAGTGGATGCCTCACTGCTGAAGCCGCTTAGACCATTGATCTCAAGGCGACGATCATATGAAGATGGCTACTTTGCACAAGAATGTGGACATCTGAAACATAGTTGTCAATGTGCTAAAGCTTGCTGACACGCTGATTCTCACAGCATCAATCAAGAAGAATCGATCAAAGAAGAAGAATTGATCTCAAAGAGAATAACTGCTCTAGACTCTTGGCTCTGTAGCTTGTTGGCTATCTAGCTCTGTAGTGCTCTGTCTTATGTCACTGCAGCTCTTCGATCTGCAAAATTTCAAGCGCTCTCTAACTTTCATGCTTCTTTGTAGCTCTATGGCTTTGTGTATTTGAAGTTTTGTTCTCGCTTCATGCTTCTCTACGTACTCAAGCTCTTGGGCCTCTCTCCATGCAGCCTCTCCACACAACCTTTTGGGCTCTTTGTTACACCACTCTCACCCTCTATTATGCAGCCTTTCACTGCTCTTGGCTCTCTGCATCCATGGTCTCGACAATCTAGCACAGGCTTTCGGGCTCTTGAGCACTCTCTGGCATGCAGGCTCTCTCTTCCTTCTCCCCCTAGGCTCTCTATCACCCATCATGTTTTATAACACATTTGGGACAAGGCTTCTTCAAAATCATAGGTCTGTTGCTTAAGAATAGAAGCCGTTTGTATACAACAATCGACGGGTGCAACAACCTTTAAAAAAATCCTTTTTATCGTTTTAAAGCGATAATACAAAAATTCAAAAAACACTGAAAAACATTGAAAAATCTGAAAGTTTAGAATTCAAATTTTATAAAATCGGACCTATAAATCGACCGGGTCCACTCCATATCGTAAGTCAGGATTGCAGATCACTGATCGTTGCAGCCTAGGTCCATCCTTCTACATCCTCTGACGCTGATCATTCCGATCGCCAATATCAGCGATTGCTAATCACATTAGTTGATATCCAGAGGTCTTGGTTCTCGGCCTTTGGGTTTTTCCGACCTAATCCACCAATCCGACACTCCATCACCGATTCGAAACCACCAATATTGGCCATCACTTGCCTCCAATTGTGATTTGCCTTAAAAAGGCTTAAAACCCATTTTTAAAGGAAAATGCCTTATTTTCCTAAGGAACAAAGCTATCTTCTTTTCGTGATAACTTCCTCATCCAAACTTGGATTGAAGTGTCATTCATGCCATTGGAATTAGAACAATGAGATCTATGATCCGGTCCTAGTTCAAGCATAATCTGAACACTTTGATTTTTGAGCCATCTTTGGCCTATGTGTCTCTATGGAGCCACCTAGATCAATCCTCCCCATTGAGGAGATTTTGGTCCTCCAAAAGCATGAGAAATAATCTGCATCTCTATCTATACCCTGTCTACATCACAAGCATCCTAAAAAGGTCTCACTTCCATCTCCTTCACCTTTATTCTTAAGCGACGAGCCGAGCCGACACCTACTACTTCTGCAACTTGTAGTACATGGTTTTGCAAATCACATGCTTAATTGACACGACCAAGTAAGACCCAAACATCCCACACTTTCCACGAGTTTATAACACATACTCGATGGTCAAGTTTACAACAAGATGGACGCAATACCCCAACTATGACAACAAAGCCAACCTATCATGATTTCTTCAAAAAGTGATGGAAAACACATCATCACTGCAACACATTATTTACATACATAAGGTCAAACACTATTGTTTTGACAAGTGATGGAAACATAACATCACTTTCAGAGTGTAAAATACAACTCAAAACATGACCAAACATCATTGTTGTTGACCACATGATGGAAACACATCATCACGTCTACATTTTAAAATGCAACAAGTGATTTACAAAAGAATGACCATGAAACGAAAACATGTCTAGAAACCATTTCTCACTTATATCTGTGAATGGGTCACCTCCTTGAGGTGGCTTTTCTTGTCGAACAACTATTTTACTGGGTTCATGCACCAACGCTTTGTCTTTATGGCGCTGCTCTGGATGGAGCTTCTAGCAAGTGGTATTTTGATGGCCATTTCTATTGCAATGACTGCAGTAGGCTTTCTTCCTCCATATCTGCGTAACTTGTTTCTTTTCATGTTGTTGAGAGGGTCTTTCTTGCCTCATGAGTGTTTCCATTCTTTTCCAACACTTGGAATAGGTATGGTTAGGTAAACCACAAAAAGTACATGTTTTTGGATGCCTTGATCTTCGTTCATTATTAACAACATGATCATAATCAAAATGAACATTCGAAGATCGAAAGTGGTTATACCTTCCTTTGTTGTTTTTTATGTCACCATGGCGATGAGAGCTTGCCTATGCTCTCTCCTTGCAATGGAAACTTCCATGGGATGATGGGGATGTTTTCCCATCATTCGTTTTCCACGACGAAGTCTCGGACAAATCTAACACCTTTGAGCACTCTCCTTTAGTGTATCTTGAGCCCGAAAATGGAAGTTCATGCACAACCTCCAAGGGTTAAGTGATGCCTTGGTTATTAACACCAAGTTATTCTTTCTCCTCGTGCCTCATCCTTGTAAGGAGACTCATGTTTGTCCCTATAATGGGGATCTCCAAATCTCCAACAGACATTATACTATGAGAAGATGAAACTGCAAGGAAATCAACATCTTTTAGCTTCACTTTCGATTTGGAAAGAACTGATGAGGGCTACTCATCATTCGTTGTTGGTTGTTGCTCGTTGTCTTAGCGCATTCCCCAACTTCTTTCCTGAAATACCCAGGTCCTGCCTGATGGGGCAATTCCTCTACTTTGATGGGGTTGACAATGCCCTAGCCATTAACACCCAAGCCTTTCCCTTCATATCCCATTCTCTTCAACTGTTTGGAGCCAATTCCTATGGTTTGTTTTTCAAACACAATGAAATCATCATTAGGAAACATACATGAAGATGGAGAACTACTTTTTACCTTGCATGGGTCATGCTACAGCTTTTCCAAGGCCTAGTCCTTTGCTTGCAACTGTCGTAGCAAAATTTGTTTTTCCTCTTTCTCTTCATGTAGGCGCATATTCAATTCATCGTTCTCTGTTTGAATATTATGTTGGTTTTGCTTCAATTCTTCCATGGCCTCTTCCGTGGCTTTCAACTGAAGTTGTAACCACTCCTTTTCCTCTGTTTCTTTTTGTAGAGTTTCATACACAATTTCCACTTTCTTAGAAATGTCGATCATGGTCTCGCACATCACTCTTTCATCCTCTATCATTGCACATTCCATTGTTCAAGCTGCAATTCACATACATGTAAAGATTGCTCCGATACCACTTGATCCAGGTCCGGGTATGAAGAAGGACCCTTCCAAGACCTTTTACTTTCGTGATGTGTTAAAATTGAATTTTAAAAAAGAACATTAATAAATAAATTTGCATGCAGAAAAGAAGAGGAACATCTCAATCATCAACCCATGAAAACATAAGCTGTTGATAACGGAGTTCGTCCAGGAGGGACTATGTCTCCGGGCCCTAGTGTTGAGATGATGTAGGTTGCTACATTAAGTGATGTCAGTAATGGTGATGTACACAGAGATGATGTCTCAATCATATAAGGGAAAATGCCCTCATGCAGGAGTGGCTCTAAGAGATGTTCCACAACTAGAACTCTCAATCAAAAGACTCCTATCGGTATGACACAAAGACATGTATGGTGAGCATCCCGCCAACATGGCACAAAAGGGATCTCAAAGCATAACATAAAGAGTTATGATAACAAATACATCACATAGAATATTCTACATCAAATCAAGCAGGGAATCATGACAACATGTAATAAACAAGATCCTGCATCAACATCAATCAAAGATTCATGCAGCATAATGTAAAAGAAGAAATATATAAAAATATCATATACCTCACACCATGAGCCATCTGAAGAAGTGGATGCCTCATTGCTGAAGCTGCTCAGACCTTCAAGCTCAAGGTGAAAATCATATGAAGATGGCTACTTCACACAAGAATGTGGACATCTGAAACATAGCTATCAATGTGTTGAATCTTGCTAACACGTTGATTCTCACAGCACCAATCAAGAAAATCGATCAAAGAAGAAGAATTGATTAAAGAAGAAGAATTGATCTCAAAGAGAATAACTACTCTAGACTCTTGGCTCTATAGCTCGCTAGCTATCTGGCTCTGTAGCACTCTGGCTTATGTCATTGTAGCTCTTCGATTTGCCATAATTTCAAGCACTCTTTGACTTTCATGCTTCTTTGTAGCTCTTCAACTCTGTGGATTTGAAGCGTTGTTCTAGCTTCATTCTTTTTTGCATACTTAGGCTCTTGAGCCTCTCTCCACACAGCCTCTCCACGCAACCTTTTGGGCTCTCTGTTACACCATTTGTGCCCTCTGTTATGTAGCCTCTCACCGCTCTCAACTCTCTGCATCCATGCTCTCGACACTCTAGCACAGTCTTTTGAGCTCTCGAGCACTCCCTGGAATGCAGGCTCTCTCTCCCTTCTCCCCCTCATCTCTCTGTCACCCATCCTGTTTTATAACACGTTTGGGACAAGGTTGCTGTCATGCGGAAAGAGTTATTTTTGCGGACAAACCTAACCTCCCTAGGAGTCTAAGACTCTCTAGTGACAAACAAACCAAACAAGAGCAATCCTTCTCTAAACACACATTATTCTATGAGAAACCAAGTGTTTTCTGATCTTACGTTAGGTCCAACGCTTGTTGTAGCAGTCCAGCCTTGCTGATCCAGATGAGCTCCTCCTTCACTTTAAGACCTGCAT
>APFE031589973.1:117376-188799 GCA_000404065.3 Pinus taeda | reverse complement strand
ATACATGGAACCTTTTGGATGGAGCTAAATCCAAATTATGCTCAGGAAATAAGGTCTTTCTTGCAAATTCCACAAAAGATTTGAAACCTATAGCTTCGAGTTCATGTGGACCAACGACAACATTGTAAAACCTGTAAGACCTGTTTGAGTGAGCATTCTATTATTGTTGCCAAGGTTCCCAATGATAAAGATGGCACTTCAGGTGGGAAAAGAGATAAAAAATCCACAAGGAAAAATATTTGACATGGAACACCAAATATTAAGCACTACGAAGTCGAGCCTTTTGATATCTATAGCCTAGGGGAGGCTTTTGAAAAAGTGAACAAAATAAGAATAAAATCCATGATCTGCCCCTGGCAGCCAGGTCGCTTCACCACTGAGTTATATCATCCATTTTATGAAAGTAATATCATAGAATAAGTCAAGTTGTATATTGCAAGTTCCAACAAGAACATAAATGAAAGAACATGCCTTGAGTCAATGAAACAACAGAACCATTGATTTAAGGAAAAAGTCCTAAGCAGTGTTATAATGCATCAACTATATTCTTTGGGCATTGATAGCATCAAATGATGAAGAAGAATGCCTGTCTTGAATCTAGATTTTGATATAGCTATTTGCCCCTAATATTGTACAAGAATTTTGCACAGGAATTCAGTGTGAAGAATTTAGAATCATATGGCTCATCCCAACATATTTATAATCTATATGATTTAATCAACCATTTCATTTGTCATGAAAGTACAATGAAACTAATCAGGTTTACTAGAAAAAAACAATTAAGACATACCAGTGGAAATCTTCATGAAATTGATCATACTTCTTGAAAAATCATATAGATAGTAAAAAAACCCAAATACTGAATAGCATGTTACAAACAGAAAAAAAAATCATATACCGATGCATGAAAGAGAACCAAATATATAACCATGGATCCAAACATGTATGATCTGCTCTTATGGTTCGATGGATACCCAGAAAATTGTAAAAAAATATTGATTTAGCAACACCCACATAGCTTGTGGAGGAGAAGATGCATCAAGCCATCAGGAAACCCTATGAACCGCAAGGCAAATCTCTTGACTACCACCATGGGCCCTATGAACCGAAAGGCAAATCTCTTTACTACCACCATGGGATGTCTCAGCTGATGTTCTCTTCTTACTTTATTAAGATAAATACACCTAAGCATAAAACGTTCTCTTCTTGCTTTATTAACATATAATTATATATACACCTAAGCACAAAACACTATAAACTGAAATTCAGAGTAAATCTTTGAGCCCTAAGGCTATCTATGCATCATGGATGTCTTAGAAAGGGGGCCTTCCATTAGGAGCCAGTGCTGCCTCATTTTTTCCACTGTAGTCATGAAGAGCAACTGAAAGGTTTGCTCTACATGGTGGAACGATCGTTTGAAGACACCAAACAAGATACCTATCAGAACAACCAGAAAATCAAGGCATGAACACACCTTACAGATAGTGCCACAACACGTTTTTGCAGAGCCCTATAAATCGCTCAATCAAAGAAAAATCAAGGCATGAACACACCTTACAGATAGTGCCACAACACGTTTTTGCAGAGCCCTGTAGCTCTCACTAAATGTACTTTATCACAAAATCTGTGTAATCCTTTCACCCACAAAGCTCTGATCAACGCAAGATCCTTACTTATACTTCGCTTAACAATTCTCTAATCAATTATAAAGTCTTTCCGCCCTTCTGTAATTAGTGTGTTGTTTGGGATACGCTTCATAGAACTGTTGCGTTAACTGTATATTGAATATGATTCATACAATGCTGTGTTGTCACTGGAGAAGTATGTTTTCAGTGTATGCCGGACGTAATGTAAAGGAGATCAGATGTGCACATTCATTTCCTTAATTTACATGGGATTAAATGTAACTTGAAATTTGTTGCAACAATTTGATTTAGTTGATAATTTTTTCTGTTGTTGCAATATCTTGAATGGTACATTATTCTAGTAGTCAGTTTTTAGAATGATCAGGAATTAATACCTTTAACTGAGTTTCCATTTTTTTTCCCTATTGAAACCTTAATCATCTTCACAAGTCCTTAGCTTACAGCAATAGCAGCGATAAAGTGATAATAGCAAAGAAACATGACAAATTATTAAGATTTTCTTCTACTAATAGGAAAATGCGAGAAACTTATATTTGAAAGTAAATAGTAAAATTCTATTTTTTTATTGAATTAATACCAACATAGATTTATTTGTGAGAATAATTTCAGCAAAATGACATAAAAAATTATTTGTCGACAGGTTTGGAACCAACCAGTGTGGTCATCGTCCACACTCGTTGGTTCGAAACGCGTCGACAAATAATTTTTTATGTGATTTTGCCGAAACTATTCTCACAAACATAAATTTATCTTAACCACAAATCTAAAATTTATCTTAACCACAAATCTAAGATTTATCTTAAACACAAATCTATAAAATATTGAGAGATTAAATCTCTTCGAAATATAAATTTCTTTTAAAATTAAAAAAAAAACACTGATAAAAATTTTGATCTTCACATTTAATAAATTCTGGACTAAAATAAATTTATACTAATTATATTAATATGTTATTATTTATATCATATTCTCGACTAAAATAGATTTATACTAATTATATTAATATCTTATACCTCGCAGGCCTTGCAGGCCATGGGCTTGTGTTGTTTCTCTATGACTGAGCATGAGAGTAGATCTAGAATTGTTTATTAATGGCAGGATCAAGATAAAAAATGTGTTTTTTATCAGAAGCAGAGGCAGATGGGTCAAATGTGGCTGATGTACAGGCCAAGCTGAGAAAAGGTTGATTTTTTCCTCTCATTTGAAGCACTGCCCATGTGAAAAGATTTGGTATTTGCGGTTCCAGGAAGGTTCGCAGATAGTTGAGGCATTGGCCTTGTATCAGGACATAAGAATACAACATGGATCTAAAAGTGAACAGAGACAAAGAAATATGCAGCAAGATCAGAGAAGAAAAGTAAGTACCTTGGTCTGGGGTTGATCTTAATGTCTGTGATTCGATTACTGCAAAACATGTTTCTTTTTCTTTTCATACTGCCCTTTATGAAATTTGGGTTTGTTTAAGTGTGTCGTAGGGGATTCTTATAAGCTGGATGTTCTGCAGCAGATGGATAATATAGTGTCACATTGCCAGAATTATCCTTTGGCATTAGGGCCCATGTTGTTCTTGTTTCTGTGTTAAAAATTTAACAGTATGTGAAACAAATCTAGGTCCCGCCCCTTGCCGTTGGGCTCCTTTAGTACTGAGGTACACCCCCATTTCATGTTGGGTAAGACCATGTTCTTCATGTGGATTGATATTCCGATACTCTAAAATTGAAATGACTCCATGGAATAGCAAGGGGTGGGTATCAGTATATTGTTGATATCGATTAACCTTATTTGTTAAAAATGTCATGAAATCTCTTGAGGTCAGACTTGTGGATCCTTTTCTGCTTGTGGTTGTCTTACCTGACTAGAAGGTAAGGTTATCACTTATCTTTCACCTATCATTAATGATTGCGACTTTCCTATTAAGTTTTAACTGCGTTTTTAAGAATCTATTGTGACTGTGAAGCACCTTCCCATTTCAGGGAACTTAGTATGGAAGAAGGAATGTAAATTCTATTCTCTAATTTGTCAACTTTATGTTCTTGTAGCAAATGTGTATTATCGGGATTTGAAACCGAAGAATGTTTTGGCAAATGTTGGTTGCAAGCTAAAAATATGTGACTTTGGCTTAGCAAGAGTTGCCTCCAATGACATGCCCACAACAATCTTCTCGACGGTATACTATTTTAAATCTATATTATACAGATCCAAATCTAATAAGTTGCTATATTGTTATATCTGGGTTGACAGGGTTTTCGTTGAATTCTCTGTTTGATTTTGATTGTTGTACTTTAGTTAGTAAATTTCCCATTTTTAAGATGTATATATTTGATGAAGTGCAGGACTATGTTGCCACAAGATGGTATAGGGCTCCAGAGCTGTGTGGATCCTTTTTCTCCAAGGTATAAATTTTTTAAAGGATTCATTGTTAGATCTATTCTAACAATAATTGCATTCTACTTAGTCTGTTGTGACTAACTATTCTTAGATGTATAACATTCTTCTCATCTTCTTGATTCTCTAGATGTTATGGAACTAGGTGTTTGCTTGGTATTAGTGTGTTGATTTCAGTGTTGCGAAAATCACGATAACATAAAAAAATCGTGATTTTTTCATTTTCTCGGTAATATAGCGCGATTAATTAAGTGATTTTTTCATTTTGAAAAAATGTAGTGATTGTTCCTCAATTTATGCCTTACGGCATTTCTTTTGTAGCATTTGGTGCAAATGGTAGTTAATTTTAATTTGTTTTAAAGCTCCGTTGGCCGAGTGGAGAGCACTAGGTGTCGGCCAATCAAGTATGTATCAGTCCGATTTTCTATCCTATCCTTCATGAACAACGACCTTCGAAGATCTAAGGACTAGCCTGGGCAGAATACGTGCTCATTTTTCACAACCTCAGACTCTTTCTCTCCAGACACATATCCTTTTATAGAATGATACGTGTTTCTATGTCATCATTTTTCCTACCAACCGGATAGACGCTTGGCACTTCAGTTACATAAAAAATTTCCCTGTTCTTGTTTTAGTTTCTTTCTTTTCATCCTATCTGAGATGGAACGATGGTTTCTGATTGTATGAACTCATACTCGACATATATCCTTCGCCCGTGGACATCTTAAACACTTTTTTCAACATCTATGTTGACTGTGCCCCTCCTCTGGTCTCGTTTTTGGTTCATTAGTTCTCTTCACTCGGAGATGCTCGCGGTGCAGTTTAGTCTACCTTTTTTTATAGAACTTATAGTTTATTTTTCATGTGCATCTCTTGTGTTTAACAGGACTGAGGCTATGCAAGGTTTTTGCGGTGGAATCATACTACTTTGTAGTATGGAATTTTGCAGAACAAACTGCAATCTATTATAAGACGGCATGTGTTTTTCCTATTTTACTCCTAATTCCCTACATCTCTCATTATGTTTTCCCATTGTCTCTCATGACTCGGTCTATACCTATCTGCGGGTTTTGGATAACCAATTTCAACTTGAAGACTATATTGTCATATCCAAACCCTACACAAATTTTCACTTCGGCCCATGGTGGTGCATATTCAAAATATGCTGTTGATGTTTTGTTTGTCCCGGTTTTTCTTACAAATTCAAGTTTCGAACTCTGGTTTTCTGTTGCCTATTTTTCAACTCCTAATTTGAATTTTCCGATGGACTCCCCAACTCTGTCTCTCTTTCTCATCAACCTTAAATGCTAGCCATCACACTGTCTACCTCTCCGGGTTGGTGAATCTAACATATCTACTATATCTAACAGATTGGAATTTTCTGGCTTGTGGATTTCACTACCTTTCCATCATCTCTCCTACATTCTTATGGACTCCCATAATTTCTGTCAGCTAAGTACTTCTGTCTTAGCCTTTTAGCGATGCTCTGTTTAAATATTCCACCTAACCTATCCTTTTTTTCCCTTCCATGAGATATTTTCACCTATAATCTATCTTTTTGGAATTCACCAACTGTCCTGTGGCACGAGCTTTTTGTCCTCCATGGATTTTCACTCTGAACCATCTGCTGATTTAGACTTAGTTCGGGGCACTATGGAAGCTAAGAAGACCTTTGCCAGACAAGCCCTGAAGTCTGACTCGAAAGCTTCGCTGGAAGCTGACATCATCCACACATCTCAATCGGATATGTCTCCTCGGAATGTTGACATGGAAAACCAGCCTCGGCGGAAACATGTTCGGCCAATTAAAACTTCTCCCCCACCTGAGGCCATAAACCTAGATGGTCCTCTGTTAATGGACAAAATCACTAGTTTACAAAAGCGGACGCTAGTGGTGAGATGGTTCTTCCCGACCATGGAGGATTCACATATTAGAACCTGGATAGCCTCCAAATGGTCTCCTCTCCTGGGCTATTCTCCAACCATTATTTGCCTCATGAACAATTGGTATAGCTTCCATTTTCTTCGGGCTCAAGACTTGGAAATCATTTTTCCGAGACGTGGAAATCATTTTTTCGAGACCTTGGGTGAAAGAGAAGAGTTATTTAGCTCTTCATAGGTGGTTTATTGGTTTCTATCCGCTCCGATGCACGCGACACAACAACTACATTTGGTTAAAACTTCCTGGTCTGCCCCTTGAACTATGGACCAAAGAATCTATGGAGAAGATCGAGAATGTTATTGGACGCTCCATATATGTTGATCCCAGGTGTATTGGGGCAAAAGACAAACAGGTGGCCTGGATTATTATAGAAAAAGAGTTCAGAGGGGGTTTTCCAGAATCCATTGATCTATATTGGGATTTTTCCAAATTTCAACAAAAGTTATACTATTGGGGAGTCCCCTTCAGGTGTTCAAACTGCCACAAAACCGGTCACCTCCTTCCTAATTGTCCTCGCTGCCCTAGCAACAAGCTGAGGAGAAAGCCCCCTACTATTAATTCTCCTGATCCGTCACATGCAAAAGACTTTTCGATTCTTGATTGGCCTATCTCCATGGAGAATAACCGGCCCCCTATCATGGCTAAGGTTGCCCTTTCTTCGCCGAGAGTTCGCTCCTTGGATCGATCTTCTAGTCTCCCGCATTCCAGATCTATTTCCAGGGAGTTTGCAAGCTGGCACTTCAACCACTCTGCTGAATGGCCCCGGTCTTTCACTGTCTCTAAGTCTCCGTCGCAACCCTTACATAACCTACCTACCCACTTGACAGTATTCTCTTATTCCTCTCCGCCTCCTATCCTGGAGCCAGACTCGGAGATTCCACTCCCTCCTACTTCCACCAAGCCTCCTTCCGATGTTACTGCGTTTGCCCATATAAAATACATTTCCTCTTTGCCCCTGTCCCCATCCTCTCACTCTCCTTAGCTTCACAGGCACTCGCTTTCCCCTTTACTTGGCCAACCTTCTGTCACAAATAAAATTCCTACCTACAGTACGCTTTCCCCCACATCTCCCCACTCGCCTGACCGTAAGGGTAAAGCTCCTCTCACTTCTATTTCTCCTCCCCTATCCCCTCCTCCCTCTCCTCGTAACTCGTTGGACCAGGATGTCGACCTTCTACTTAACCGTGTGCCATTGAAGCTTCAGCCATTAACTGTTCATCGGCCCAATCGTTCCCCCTCGCCCCACATCAGCCCTAATTTGGCTGGGAACATTACTGTTCACCGCAAAGAGAAGCGTGGTAGCAGACATTTCTGGGGTAGGAAGGGCAGACATGATTCTTTTATCCGGGAACTCTCCTTAATTGACAATCCTATCACTAAAATTTCTATTGCAGAGATACCTGAACATCAGCCCCTTAGAGCATGCTGGCCTTATGATTTCCCCAAATGATTAGCATCTTATCAATGAACATCCGAGGCCTGGGATCTAACCCCAAATTTCTGGCCCTTAAAAATCTATTTGTCTCTTCTAAGTCTAAACTGCTTCTTTTACATGAAACTATGCATGACAGCTCCCAAACAATTTCTTACTTCAGAAGGATGCTTCCATCGTGACACATGGTTACTTCAAATGTTGTAGGCATGTTCGGAGGGTTAGCTGTCTTATGGGATCCTAAATGGATCAAGGCTGCTACATTTCAATGCTTCGTTGGCATTCTTGTTCTGGCCCACTTCCGTGGCTCTTCATCCCCCTTTCACATATTGAACATTTATGCTCCATATAAAAACCGGTTCCCTTTCTTGAATCATTCGCTATCCTATAATTTGCTTGAAATTGATTCTTTGATAATAGGTGGAGATTTTAACTGCACATTTTGTGAGGATGAAATTTGGGGCAATGGTAGAAAATTTGATTTGATGGGAAGATTTATTCGGGAATCATTTATGTAACATAACTTTATCGATATCTTGCCTGTATGTCAGGGTCCAACTTGGGATAACAGGCGATCCAACAATGCTTTTCTGGCAAAAAGACTAGACATGTTTATCTTCCATGAAAAATTAATTGAAAGATATGGCTCACTTTCAATGGACATCATCCCATCTTTCATATCTGATCATCACCCAATCTCTATCAAATGGAAACATGTTGGACATAAATTTGGATATCCTTTCAAGTTCAACCGCACATGGCTATCTGATCTCCAATTTAACAAATTTATAATTGATACTTGGAAGCTATCCTGAGGACAGGATAATGATTCCTCCCAGAATTTTCTTGATCGTCTTCATTCTCTTCGTAAAAAGGTCAAAAATTGGCAAAGAGAGAAAGCAACCGACAATAGAATGGAACTAAAGGAAATTCGCAAAAAACTGGAGTACTTATCTTCGCTCCTCAAGATTCCTTCCATGTCGTCCAACATCAGAAATCATATATGGAGATTAGAAAAGAGAAAACAAAGAATATTGAGAGAAGAAGAGACCACTTGGAGGCTCAAAAGTCGGGCTTTATGGCTCAAAGAGGGAGATAAAAACACCAAATTTTTCCACAGGTTTGCAAATAGAAGGAGGGAGGAAAATGCTATTTTGGAAATCAGGGATGAGTCAGGAAACATACATATTTCACACGAGGCCATCTCTGGACAAGCAATGAATTTCTTCAAAAATGCCTACAGAGAGGGTTCCGCCTGCAACATTGAGGACATCTTTTGGGAAATTGACCCTTTCCCAACAATGTTTGATGAATGCCAAAACAGAGCTCTTTATGCAGAAGTTTCAGAAGAGGAATTGCTAGCAACTATGAAATCTTTCCAGAAAGACAAGTGCCCCGGGCCGGATGGTTGGACCATCGATTTTTTCATACACTTCTTCGAATTATTTAAGATAGACATATTAAGGATGGTTGAAGAATTGCGAACTCAGGGTTTCATATGCCAAAACATGTCTTCTACTTACATCGCTCTTATTCCTAAGAAGTAGCACTCCTCTTTCTCTGATTATCGGCCTATCTCATTGTGCAATGTGTTATACAAGGTCATTTCCAAAATTATAGCCATCCGAATAAAGAACACCCTATCTCTTCACTTGTCTGCTGAACAACACAGTTTTCTCAAAGACAGGAATATCTCAGAAGCGGTGGCTCTTGCCCAAGAATGTTTACACTCCATTTACAGCAGGAAAATCGAAGTTGCACTGTTAAAAATCAATCTTAAGAAGGCTTACGATTGTGTCAAATGGGGTTTTATTCGATGCTTACTAGCCAGGATTGGCCTTGATATTAAGTGTATCAGATGGATCATGGCCTGTGTGGTAGACGTTAAATATACTGTCGTAATAAATGGAGTTCCTACTTCTTTCTTCAAGGCAACCAGGGGCCTCCGACAGGGCTGTTCCCTATCCCCTCTCCTTTTCATACTTGTTATGGAATCTCTGAGCCTTCACATAAAGAGAGGTATCCTTCAAGAGAGAATCAAGCCTCTCCCCATATGCATGGATATCCTCATGTCACACAACCTATTTGTCGACGATATCCTTCTGTCAGCATTACTCTGCAGAACTACTTGGATATGCATCCATGATATCATTGTAGATTTCCATAATGCCACTGGCATGTGCATCAACGATATAAAATCATCCTTCTACATCGAAAATGTAAATGGAGATATCATTTCTTTTCTTACATAGCTCTTCAACATTAAAGCTTCTCCTATCAAGAGAGGTTTAAAATATCTAGGCTTCAATTTAAAACCTGCAGGCTACAAACTGGCTGATTGGGCCTGGATTTCGGACCGGTTCTACAAGCGTATATCTGCATGGGAATTCAAGTGCTTATCCTTGGGTGGCCGCGCCATTCTCACACAATCTATGTTGGCCCAAATCATGGTTTATTGGGCGCTCCTTTTCTACATCCCATCATCCATTATCAAATGTTTAAATCGCATGATAGCCAACTTTATATGGGGTGGACAGAAAGACAGGAAGAAATATCATCTGTGCAGACTTTCGAAGCTGTCATGGCCGAAGAAATTAGGTGGATGGGGTATACTGGACGTCCACTCCTTTCGAAGAGCGCTATTATGCAAGTCTATGTGGAAAGAAATTATGGGTGAGTCTTATTGGAGCAAGACCATAAGAGCCAAATACATGAGGAATCTATACATGACTTATTGGTACAGACAACAATCTATAGGATCATCCAACGGCTCATATATTTGGAGAGGTTTTTAGAGATTGGAACCTTTCCTCAAAGAAAACTTGATTTGGAATTTCCAATCTGGTTCCAATATCATCATTGGATTAGATTGTTTTGCAGGCGCGGGAGACATGATCCATATTCCTTCGTAGCTCTTGAGAAATTTACACTACAGGGGATATTTCTACTGGGCCAGCATGATACCAAAATGGGACAGTCTGATTCCAATCTAGAAACCAGCTTCAAAATTGCAATTTCATGGTGCTTTGGAATCCCAATGGAACGCCATTATCATTTCCTTGAAATCGCCTGGATTGTTCCACACGTCGGATGGGGATAGTCTTACTTGGAGAGGTCTCGGTAGCTCATCGATTGTTCAAGCGAAGCACATATATCTTCAATTTCTATCATCTGAATCGGAACCTAGTGGTAACATCTTTCCGCCTGTTTTTTGGAAGTCTGGATGGCCATTAAAAATCATTATATTTGCCTGGCTAGTTTTTCATGATAGGAACCTCACCTAGCAGAACCTCCAGAAGTGAAATTGGCATAGACTGACCATTTTCTCCCTTTGTAGAACAAATTTTGAAAACAATTTACATCTTTTTCTACAATGCCCTCAGGTCCAGTTGATTTGGCAAACCATGTCTGCACATTTTGGTTTCGTTTTTTCAGTGGCCCTTCTATCTATGAAGCATTTATAGCATGGAGCACAATGCATTACAAGTGGAGACCCATTCCATTACTAACAATCTGGGTCATATGGAAATGGCGGAACTGGGTGATCTTTGATTTTAAAAATGAATTGGTTTCTAGTATTTTTGAATCAATCCTCTGTTTATACGAGAAGCTTGATTGGCCATGTCAATCTGTTCTCAGACAAGGTAAGAACAAACAGATCTGCGAATTCTATGGATACCCTTGCGCTTTTTTTGATGGTGCTGATATGTAGAATTCTTGTGCCTATGGTGTTTCCATTTTCCCTGTAGATGGTCAGTCTATTGACATCTATTGCAACGATGGTCTGGGAACAAATAACAAAGCAGAAATTATGGCCTTGGATGGACTTCTCTCTATCTATGCCTTCCTTGGTCTTCAAAACCTTCATATTTTTGGAGACTCGAAAATCACCATCGACCATGTGTTGTCTAAACATGTTATAACAAATATACATCTTTCCGGATGGTTGAATATACTTGGGGCATTGTGGTCCAGTAGCAAAGACTACTCAATTTTCCACATTGTCAGGGATAAAAATCGGAGAGCAGATGCATTATCTAAGAAGGGTTTAACACTACCTCATGGTTTTTCGAGGATGCAGGTTACTATGGACAGCGTCAGCCACCTGATCCATAACTTTTCCATGCCTGGTATATAGTTTTTCATTTGATGTTGCCAATCTGGTATGTTTTTTCCTCAATACATTCCTCATATCCTGTCTATTTTCTCCACACATATACCTGGCATAGTACCCCTTTTTTTTCTCTGATCTGCATCGGCTCTATTTCTTATCTCTCTATGAGGACATGCCGGCTTTTTTTTTCCATATCAGATATTTCTATTTCCATATCAACATAGCTGTATATATATGTTTTTCAGTGAATACAATATATCTATATAGATTTTTCGTGCTGAAAAAAATTAATTTTAATTTTAAAATGTATCAATGATATGACTCTGTATAACAATCCAATCCAATCGAATCCAATTCGGGATATATCGATTTCTTAGGTGATTATTTGTGAGAATGGAATAATTTTTAAATTAAAATTTAAATGATGTAAAATTAAAAGAGTTAATAAAAAGGTGTGATTTAATTATTAGATATTCTTAATTAGATGTTAATGATATAATTTTGAGTGAGATTGTAATTTATTGTTATTTAAAATGTGTTTTCTAATGTATAAAAAGATTCAACTCTATGAAAAACCCTTAGAATATATGGACTATGTAGATTATATAATTGAAGCTTACGATTATAAGAAGTTTCTACTAGAATTTGAGCAAAATTAATGGGAAAAGATGCGTAAAAAAGGGAAAAAAAAGTCTAATAATTATACTATGCTATAATATAAAAGTAATATGAATATCACATATTTGTCATTTTATATCTTGTCCATGATTAGATTTTTATCTAAATATTTGTCTTAACGTAGAAATAGTAATAATGGGTTTAATTCATATACGCGGTTAGTTTCCCATATAATTAAGGTAACAAAAAAAGGAGGATTCAATGTCCACTTTAGGGGTCACTAGGCCAGTGTCTTTACCACAATTCACACTCTGGTTTAGGGATCACTAGGC
This sequence comes from Pinus taeda, assembly GCA_000404065.3. Taxonomy (NCBI): domain Eukaryota; kingdom Viridiplantae; phylum Streptophyta; class Pinopsida; order Pinales; family Pinaceae; genus Pinus; species Pinus taeda. The sequence goes on along the minus strand of APFE031589973.1, from coordinate 176,331 downwards.
CATGTGTTTTTTATTTCAGATATCCAACTCACTTAGCTTCGAATCCATCTGGAAATATAGCTCAACCAAAACAGGAGAACCCCATCACACCATGGCTTTCCGGAAATGGCAAGGTTAGGATGAAAACACTATCACACCTGGAAAAACCCATGCCATGACAAAAAAGAACCACATGCAATACCATGCATGCAAAATCTAGTAAGAAATTCACACATGAAAATCGATACATGCAAAGAATCTTGTTGTAGTTTCTTGATCCTGATCTTCCTTGTTTGCTCCTTCCTTCCTCTTGCCTTCTTTCCTTTCTTGATCCAATGCCAAAGTGCTCCAAGAAAAATTTGAGAGTCCAAGAGTGAGAGAGAGAGAGAGAGAGAGAATAAGGAGATCTCCAAAACTAAATTGACAAAAGATATCAACTGATTCTCAAAAGTGCTTTTATCAATGAGGCCTCTATTTTCTTCATTTTCCATTATTTATCTTCATTTTCATCCTCACATGCAACCTATGGCCTTTCACCTTCCTTTTCTCCCAATTTCCATTATTTTCATAGATAAATGTGCCAAAAATGTTATTTTTCCTTTCCAAATGCCTTAGCCATTGCATTTTCCAATTTACTTAGCCCTAATAAACTAATGAACACCCACCCTAGGATGTTTTGCCCAACATTCAGCTTGGAATAAGTATCCCATCAACCATGATTTTTATTTTTCCATTATTAACTTTTATTAGATGGAATTGTCACTAGGGTTGTTACAGAACCCTCCCCTTTAGGGGACACCGCCCTCGGTGTTCAACCACATCTATATCTCAGCAAAACTGTTGAAAAGAAAACATACTTACCATGGAGCTTTATAACATAGCTCGATGCAATATTTACAATGATCTCATGTTGAGAAGTAAACCAACATGACAACATAACAAGTATAACATCATAATGACATGGCACCCATACTGCTTATTGGAGCTTTATAATATAGCTCATGGCGGTATTTACATCCATATACATATATCAAAACATCGCCCAAACATATGCCAAAACATATAGCAAACAACATACCAAAACTTCTTTGCCTCACCCGGCAAACAATGAAGGATACATAGCTCGCATTTGTCCCTCATCTCTCATGTAGCGTCATCAAGCCCAAAGTGCTTCCACTACACTTTAACCTATTCGATTGCTTGGTTCCAGAGCATGAGCACCTTTATCTACAATATACACTGAGGTTCCGATTGGAATTCTCCATCTAGCTCCACCTCCAACACAGACCAGTCAATCACATGATCAAGATATTTAACATACTTCTTAACTAATGACACATGGAAAACATCATGGACTTTTATTGTCGGAGGCAGTGCAAGTCAATAGGCTACTGGCCCAATCCTCTCAAGAATATCGAAAGGTCCACAAAACCTAGGTGCAAACTTGGCACATGATCCAATCTACAAGGAGGTCTTCTTTGGTTTGATCGCAAGTACACATGTTCCCCAACCGAGAATTCCTTAAACACCCAGTTCCAATCTGCATAACTCTTCTTCATATCTTATGTTGCTTTTAGGTTCTTCTTAACTACCTGCATTTCATGTTCCATATCTTCCAATATGTTCGGCCCAATCAACACCCTGTTAACGAGATCACTCCAATTGATGGTTGTATTACAACTCCTCCCATATAATGCCTCAAATGGGCTCATCTTCAAAGGTTCCTGATACCCATTTTTGTAAGCGAACTCTACCAGTGGAAGATAATATTCCCACTTTCGTTGTTAATGCATCATATACATTCTCAACATGTCCTGCAATATCCTATTAACCTTTTCAGTCTGTCCATATGTCCGTGGACGATAATCTGTACTAAATACCAACTCTGTGCCCAAACTTGCAAACAACTCCTTCCAAATCTTGGAAGTGAAATTTCCATCCCTTTCTGACAAATATTCTTCATAAAGCCATGCAATATGACCACGTATCTAATGAATACATATGCTACATCACTAGTTGAGAATGTAGACTTCACTAAAATGAAGTGCACAACCTTCATCAACCTATCTACCACAACCATGATGGAATCATGTTGTCTAACTGTCCTCTGCAAACCTGTGATAAATTCCATGGAAACGACCTCCCATTTTCATTATGGAATTGGAATTGGCTATAGCAATCCATCTAGATTCTTACACTCTGCTTTCACCTCCTGATAATCGAAGCACCAAGCCACAAACTCTGTTACGTCTCTCTTCAAATTCGGCCAATAGTAGAATTTCTTCACTGTTTTCAATGTCTTCTGATAACCAGGGTGAAATGAATATGGTTTCGCATGAAACTCCCTCAAGCTCACCTTCTTGAGCTCACTGTTGTCTGGAACATATATCTTGTCCCTAAATCTGATCAATCCATCTGTTGTGAGACAATAGTCCACATCTTGTGCACCTATACCTACATCTGTACCACTAACTGTACTTGTACCTATACCTATACTCTGTTGTAACTGTGCACAATCTCCATATACCTGTCATCCTGCTGACTTGCCTACAAGATCCTATCTTGTAAATCTGTCCCATAAGAGCTCATAGCTACTATATGATTCATCTGCATCCGCCTACTAAAAACATTTACAACCTTCTTCTCTTTTTCCTTGATGTACCTAATCTCAAAGTCAAACTCACTGATCGTGGGCAACCATCGAGCTTGCCTGCCATTCATATTTGGTTGGTAAAATAGATACCATAAAAAATTGTGATCACTCATTAATACAAAACTCATACCAAGAAGATAGTGCCTCCACATCTTCAATGTATGTATGATCACTACCAACTTAAGATCATGTGTTGGAAAATTCTTCTCGTTTTCATTTAGTTTTCACGATAAATAGAATACCACTTGTCCTTCTTGCATAAGGACTCCACCAAGTCCTCTTTTCAAAGCATCTGTAAATACCACAAACTCTTTGTCTAGATTTGTGATATTTAACACTAGAGCATGTGTCAACCGCTGCTTCAATTGCTCAAAGCTGGCCGCACGTTACTCTTTCCATTCAAAATTCTTACCTTCCCTTTGCAATGATGTAATAAGATAAGAAATATGAGATAAGTTCCTAATGAACCCCCTCTAATAACGTGTTAACCCCATGAAGGATCTCACCTCATCTACATTTCTAAGAGCTGACCACTCCATGATAGCTCTTACCTATTCTCGATCAACTATTATGCCCTCCTTGGAGACAACATGTCCCAAGTAATGTACCTCATTCTGAAAGAAATTGCACTTGCTGAGCTTAGCATACAACTGATGCTCTCTCGAAAACCTCAACGCTGTTGCCAAATTCTCGACATGCTCTTCCTCGTTTTTAGAATATACTAATATGTCATCAATGAACACAATAACAAACTTATACAAATAGGGATGGAACACATTATTGATCAAACACATAAAGATAGCTGGAGCATTAGTCAAACCGAATGGAACTACAACAAACTCATAATGTTCGTACCTAGTTTGGAAAGTTGTCTTGTAAATGTCCTCCTCTTTAATGCGTACCTGATGATATTCAGATCTCATATCAATCTTCGAGAACATTGTTTCTCCTTTCACCTGATCAAACAAGTCATCAATCCTCATCAATGGATACTTGCTCTTGATGGCCACTTTTTTCAACTTCATGTAGTCAATGCATAGTCTGAGAGTACCATCCTTCTTCTTTACAAACAACACTGGTGTACCCCAAGGCGATACACTTTGCCTATGTATCCTTTGTCAATCATTTCTTTCAGCGACAACTTTAACTCTACCAACTCAGGTGTGTTCATCCTGTAAGGTTCTTTTGATGTTGGAGCTACCCCTAGCACCATATCAATAGAAAATTCTACTTCCGTGTGAGGTGGCAACTCTAAAATCTCTTAGGGAAACACATCTTGAAACTGCTATAGAACTGGGTAACTTCTCAAAAAATCTACATCATCAACTTCCTTACCTTTGTCACTAGAGATATGTACTACAAATAACACACACCCTTTCTTGCGACTATGCTTGGCCTGCATAGTTGTCACAATCGTAATTGATGTAGCTTTCTTTTTTCCCTGTAAGACTCTTGGTTCCCCATTGTCATCCAAGCACTCAAAGGATTTTTCATAACAATCCACCTTGGTCATGTGAAGGTATAACCATTCAATACCCAATAGCATATTTTATGATACCAATGGAAATACGTTCAAGTATGTTGATGTAGACATGCCATTCAACTCAAATGCAAAACATCTTACCCAATGATGAGCTCTTTTCTTTGTACCTGTAGCCAACTGCACTAACCAAGATTCTGCATGCACCTATTTATTCAAACCACACTTATCCACCAAGTTAGGACTAACATAACTATAATTAGGTCCAGGGTCAATCAAAATAGAAACAACTTGATCACAAAGCTTACCATCCATCTCAATAAAATATGCATGATGGTTTGCCTGCCTATTATCCAATGATGCATAGATACGAGGAACATTATGACCAACATACCAAATATTCCGCTCCTCCTATGCACTATATATTTGAGGCCTACCACCCTGATTCTATGGACAATGTCACTTAAGGTGTTCCTTACCAGATGTCCAACACTCCAACCGTCCAATACCATCACCTCTATGTTGTTGTTGTGATCCATGTCCTTGTCTAGCTGCATTGAACTTCTTTTGTGGTGCCATATTTTCTCTCTTTTGCATTCTGAGGCCTTGTTCTTTTCAACTAAAATTTACCTTTACGTTTATATATCACTTTCCATCCTTGCTGAGATTCATTCTTACACTTTGTTTGCTCATAGCATTGCTTCAATTTCCCAATAACTTCCTCAAGTGATCAAGGCTTATCATACTCAATTTGATCTATAAGTGCTAATGGAAAACCACTAAAAAATCATTGAATTTTAGCCTTCTCATATTTAAGATACAATACATACCTCAATAGCTCCAGGAACTTGGTTGTGTACTACTCATCCATCATTGATCCCATCTTTAGCTCATAGAATTCTTTGGACTTACCATTGTAGTACCTTTCTGACAAGTACCAATTCCTAAAAAACTTCTTGAACTCATGCCAACTCAAATTCTTTGTCTTCATGTCTTTGACCCACTTCACATCTTCCCATCAGATATGCGCTTTACCTTTCAGGTTGAAGATAACTACTATGGCCTTCATATTATCTATTTACTCATGCAACTCAAAGAACTTGTTCATCCCAAGTATCTAAGCCCCTGCATCATCTGGTTTCTTCAAGTCTCCATCAAAAGTAGGTGGATTTTCTTTCTTAAACTCATCTGGAAAATATCTCTTATCACTCCTTTATGAGGGTGATAATGATATTGATCATGATGCTTGTTAGAAACATAACTAGAATAATACCTATATCCATCGCCTCTCCTATATGGAGTATCCAACAATATTCCATCTCTAACAGTGTCATCTTTGTCTTACATGTGCCGAACATGATATCTACTGCCATATGCTCCATTATTTTTTCCTCCTGCCCATGGCTGATCTGAAGTGGCCCCTGTCACTACAATTTTGACAAACTCCCAAGAATTAGTGCATTAACCTCTGCTTGTTTCTCTTGTGCCTCCATGATTTTGTCATTGTCCACCTTACAACTCCTTATTTATTCCTTTAAGCTTCTCAATGTGTCTACTAAATCAGAAGAGTTCCCAACACCATGTTGCTCATCTGATTCATAGAGAGAATCTTTGTAGTCTACCATCTTTCTAGTCATTTTGATCTCTTTCATGTAAGGCATACTATGTCTGCTAAACCCAATCACAATAAACCAATGTACCTTATCATAATTCTGGGAGGACATCTCATCTACAAGGTTAACCAAATTAGTGTAATACATGTACAAACAAAATCATAACAACATATAGACATATAACAAATAGGTGCATCAACAAAAACATCATTTTAGCTAGAGTCTAGTCATCAATGTGAAAATTCCTACACTCAAGGAACCCCTACAGCAAAAAAACTGAATTTACTTCTCCTACTTGGTTTTAATATAGACTATCAAGTTATTTTCTGAAAATACTGAAGTAAATTACTTCTGCAACCTACACCAATTTAATTTGATTACATGAAACAAGAATCTGAGTAAAGAACAAGATACCTAGGACACCGTTATTTTTGGACAAAAAAGTCCCCAGAAAAACCCAATGTGGGAAAACCAGTACAATAGCTTTGAGGGTTTTATATTATTAAGCAGTAGTTCTAAATACAATGTTGGATGCCCTCCTAACAATTCAGTGACAGAGAAAAAATATAATGGCAGAAAACTAAGTGAGATTACCTCACTTCACCTGACACTTTCTGACTGATCCGACAATAGAACTAACTAACCTCGGTTTTCTCTGCGCTGACCCTACGTTAGCGTTACAGGCTCTATGTCAACTTCTGCGTTGTCTCTTTTGCCTCCTGGAGCTTTTGTGTCAACCACTTCCGGCTGTTCCGACAGCTCCTTGGCAGTTCCAGATTTCTGCATGAGGTCAACCTCACTTCTGTATTGGCCCTTTTGGCTCTGCATCAAGACTGCATGGGCCCAAACCAGCCCAATGCCAGTCCCTCTAGGTGTTGCACTGCCTCCACTAGTGGCTCTCTCCCTCTCTGGCCAATATTCCCGAGCTATCCTTGCCCCTTTGCTGCAAAATGATCACTCAGTTTGAAATTCTCAGCGTCCTAGACCTAGAAATCAAACTCTAGATCAATTCGTTCTCTTCACGTATCTTTCTAAATGAACCTCAAGCCTCCTTCTTATACTTTTCTTGTTTAGACTTCAAAGTTCGATATTAAGTCTTTAATCAATGACTAATATTAAAACTTGACTTGATTCGCTTTCAAGAACATTCTCATCCATATTTTGATTAATATCCATTAATACTTTAATTTTCCTAAGTTTAGACTTAGGAACCCCATTAAAAATATTAATTTTTTTAATAAAATACAATCCGGGTGGAATTTCACCAAACTATTTATGGGTTCTTTAGAACTCATGTTCCTTATCCTCTCCACCAATTTTCATCACTAGAGAACATACGCTGCTACCAAAAACTAACACTCCCTCTTAGCGAGGAAAGTGCTCTAACAACAATGTCCAACTGCATATTTCTCAGTCTCTTAGCGTGGAAAGTGCTATGTGTTGTTGCTACTACTATACTATTGCCCATGACACTACCATTGCCACGACTGCATCTGTACTACAACTCCCTCTCAAATGTTGCATCTATTATGCTGCTAGTACTGCCACTGCTAACACTGCATTCATACATCAACTTAGTTGATGAGAGAAGCAACAGAAAAACACCCAAAATTACTGAACTAACTATGTTCAACATAATATGATGAGAATGTTGGAATTTGACTGCTACTAGTCTATGACCCTCTGAATCTTCTACGTTGCTAGTGACTTCTGCACTGTGCCATCTACACTGTTGCCAACCTTGCTCTGCGATGATCAGTCTCTAGTCTTAGGCTACTACATTTGTCTCTCCAATCAACCCACTACATCATCTGGCACTAAGTCCATCTCACTACTGCTAAATCTTGGGCTCCCGTTGCAAGGAATTGATCCAAGAGGTGGACTCCTCAAGGATCCTGACCACTTGTAGTCCTCCCGACTATAGTTCTACATCGCCCCATTTCCCTCCTGGAGATGCATGGGCACTCATGGAAAACTCATCTTCGTCAATTTTTGTTGGAGAAGCCTTAGGATCATGTTTCTCATCCTTATCCTTTTGCTTCAAAGGACACTGGGAAGCAAAGTGGCCCATCTCGCCACATCTGAAACACTTCACATTTGAAATGTCCTTCTTTCTTTTTTGCTTATGCTATCCCTTTGATGTTAAAGTTGCATTCTCCTCATCCTCCTTGGTCTTCATGCCACTTCCATTGCTACCATTGAGGTTGACCTTAACCAGATCCCTCCTTAATTCCTCTTGTTGAAGGGTTGCGCACATCTCCTCCCATGAAGGTAGTCTTTCCCTACCCAATATACTTTGGATGAAGACTTTCCATTCATCCGAGACTCCATTTAGGGTCGTCCTTCCCATTACAGTAGATTGAGGAGTAGACCCCACTCCAACAAGCTGGTCTCTGGTGTCCTGAAGATGTTGAAGATAGGAGTTAACCCCTTCTCCCTTCTGCATCAATGTCCGCTACAAATTTTGTTGTAAGTACATCTTCCACTGTTTGGAAGAACCTTCATATAATGAAGACAAAGCTTCCCACATTTCTCGGGATGTATCTTTTTCCCTACAAGTGTGAGATCACATGATCTCAAACTCCATCGAGTATGAACCCCTTCACCTTTCCCTGGTTGACCTTGTACTTCTTCTTCTTATCATTGTGAGTGCGAACAACCACAACACTCTTGACATAAGCTTCGAGATCGTACTCCTCTAGAACGACTAAGATTCTAGTCTTCCATATGACATAGTTAGAAGCTCCTTCCAGCTTGTCCTGATCTCTGAGCCCATTTGATGCCATCTCACCCAAACTGTTGAATTGACTCCTCTAGTCACTGTGCAACATGGGTTTGCTGCCTGGCAAGCGAAAAATCCAAACTTTTGGCAAGAAAAATCCTCTGAGGAGAAAATTCCCCTTTTATGTGTCTTTTCTCTTTTCCGATAGATTTCTGTCTCGGAAGAAACTTCGCCCTTCAACCACTACGCTGAGGCTTTGCATCACTCCCTCTGCCTCTGTAAGTTCACGAATAGGAAATCGTAGCTCTTTATCGACTCTCTCAAAGAGATATTTCCTCGAAATCTCTGCTTTCCTAGAAAGGGTTGCGCAATCCCTTCAAGGGGATTCGAATTGCTGCCAAATGAAGTTATTGGCCTCTCTTCCCAGTGCTAGATCTTCTCTTCCTATTTCAAAATCAATGCTCTGATACCATGTGAAAATTCCTACACTCGAGGAACCCCTACTGCATCAAATCGAATTTACTTCTCCTACTTGATTTTAAAATACATTATCAAGTTATTTTAGGAAAAATACTGAAGTAAATTACATATGAAGCCCACACCAATTTATTTTGATTATGTGAAACAAGAAACTGAGCAAATAACAAGATACATATGACACCGTTATTTTTGGACAAAATAGTCCCCGGAAAAACCCAATGCGGGAAAACCGGTGCAACAGTTATGATGGTTTTATATTATTAAAAATTAGTTCTAAATACAATGTTGGATGCCATCCTAGAAATCCAGTGATAGAGAAAAAATATAATGTTAGAAAACTGAGTGAGATTACCTCACTTCACCCGACAGTTTCCAATTGATCCGAAAGCAGAACTGGCTAACCCCAACTATCTCTGCAATGGCCCTACATTAGCCTTATAGGTTCTGCATTAGGTTCTGCACTGTCTGTTATGCCTCATGGAGCTTCTATGTCAACCTCTCCTGTCTATTCCAGCAGCTCCTTGGCAGTTCTGGATTTTTGTGTGAGGGCAGCCTCACTTTTGTATTGGCCCTTCTGGCTCTACGTCAAGGTTGCGTGGGCCCATATTGGCCCAACGTCAGTCCCTCTAGGTGTTGCGTTGCCTCCACTAGTGGCTCTCTACCTCTCTACCCAATATTCTCGAACTATCCCTGCCCCTCTGCTATAGAATGATCACTCTGTTCAAATTTCTCAACTTCCTAGCCCCATAAATTGAACTCTAGATCAATTTGTTCTCTGTGTGTGTCTTTCTAAATGAACCCCAAGCCTCATTATTATACTTTTCTCATTGAGACTTCAATGACCTAGATTAAGTCCCTAATCAATGACTAAGATTAAAAATTGACTTGATCCACTTTCTAGAACATTCTCACCCATATTTTAATTAATACCCATTACTTTAATTTTCCTAAGTTTAGACTTAGGGACCCCATAAAAAATATTAATTATTTTAATAAAATACAATTCGGGTGGAATTTCACCAAACGATTTGGGTTCTTTAGAAATCATGTGACTTAGCCTCTCCACCAATTTTCATGGCTAGAGCACATTTGATGCTACCAAATAATAACAATCAATCCATGACCATATTAACTACATATACCATGACCTCATGCATGACAAAAACAACCATACCAATGTACACTAACAATACGCAAGCATAAACAATATGTAACCAATCATACACTAATGATGACACACTTCAAAACAACAACATCCTCTTTCACGTGGCGACATCACTACAACCATGACCAACACCATGCATATGCAACAAACATATAAACCACAAGGATGATTAACACACGTGCAACCGACATGAATGCATGACCAAAACACACAGCCCATGCAGTACAAAGGGTGAACCATGCATTGATATCACTCTGTCATAGCCCCATCCCACATCTACCAAAGTAACTGGCCAATTGGGGTAAATATGCCATGAGAGATCCCTATAATGGGATTCAACCTCTTAGGTGACCTTAAGGAAGTGGAATCGACAGAAACACATCAAACATACTTTCCACATCAGCGACAAAACTCCCAAGAGACATCGAAACCACTCAGGTAACCAGCCCTGAGACCAACTAAAGTTTTAGTACATAAAACCCTTTAACGCTCCCTTGATATGGACAAGGGTGCATTTGGGAGGCTCTAGCCACTCCCACAACAAGGCATGGGTTAGTCTAGGGACTTTTCTCCTCAGTACTATGCCTGCGACTCTAGGATTTGTGCCACTTTTTCAGGCCCAGAGCCCAGGTCACTGCCCAGAACTCAATAGCACTTTCATAATTGAAAGATAACAACAAAACAATGATACAAATGAAATTACTTGAACAAGGACTTGAGTGGATCCCTTGATCTAGGTGGATATTGGTGGCCACCCACCTATTCCACTTGGACCCCAACACTATCTCTTTCAATTTCCTTAATTTTAGCATTTACTATTTTTGGCAACTTTTGAGGTCCTGAACTTTCAAAGTTGTTTTGAGGCCCTAAACAATGTTTTTAGGGAAAACAGAGAGAACGAAAATGCCCCATACCACCTTACAAAAGTGTTATTAATATCCTCTTCGATATCTTCGAAACGAGGTATTATCATGGCCAAACAGAGATCGTATGCCAAAGTTATGACCCCGCGAAGTTGATGTACCAATTCACCCAAACGAGGCCCACGATTTTGGTGCTTCATCTCCTAGGGTTAGGTTTTTGGATGTTTAGGGTTTTCCATTGTTTCTTAATAATAAATAGGCCTTTAATCCTGATTGTAACATAGTTCAGAGGTGTGTAGCCGCCACATCTCTTCTCTGAGATAAACTACCATCACCTGAGCTAGTTTATTTCCATTCTGTTTGTAAGCATATCTCAGTATTATGATATTAATGAAATGAAGTGTTACTCTTGTTGCATTTCTGTATTTATGGTTATATGTGTAATTTGTTGTGTTCCTGTTTAAGTTTGGACCAGTGGTATCAGAGCAATGTGCTCTTTCTCTATTTTTCTTTGCATGTCCCCAACAAGGTTAGGGTATAAGGAGTTAGGGCTCGATCTAGTTGAACCTTTGCAATACTAGCCTTGCAAACCCCAACGACCTCCCATGGCGGAAGAAAAGAAAGACGAGGGGGAAAGAGATCCTTTCAAAATATTGCTCGAGGAATCCCTCGAGCGACACAGGAATGAGATGATGGATAAATTTTCCCTAATCCTTCGACTACTACCCACGGGCGATGCATCTTCATCCAACTACCACTCTGGAGGCGCCACTCCTTTTAAGGTACAAGTTAATTTCGATATACCCGTATTTGAGGACCAAATAGATGAAGACATTGTAGATAAATGGTTGAATCTATTGGAAGGATATTTTTTAGTTCATGAATTTTTCAATCGGGAAAAGGTTACCTTTTCAATTCTTAAAGCCGCCCCACACATCAAGGACTGGTGGGAAACCTACTGCGAACAAAAGGACGAGAGAGAATCCTCACTGTTTCTAGCCACACCTACTTTGGATTCTTTGCAAGACGCCATCAAGGAACAATATTAGACTTTCGAGAGCTATGAAGATAAATACATAAAGTGGACCACAGTATGGCAAGGAAAGGACCAAGATGTGCTGAAGTTCACAAAGTTCCATACCCTCCACACGATGTTGGGTATACTGGATTTTGAGTGGCATTTGGTAATCAAGTACCACGGGTGTCTACATAAGTACATCCAGAACAAGATGGAGTTCATGGACATCTCCTCACTCGGCAGGACATACCAATACATTGTCAAGATTGAGCATAAATTTAAACAGAATAAGCGAGGCTTTGGATCAGTGAATTTGAAGCATGGAAACGCGCCCCCAAACCATAGATCAAGAGGTAGATTCAAGATTTGTTGCAGAAAGAACACATCGGTCCAAGCTCATCACCTTGTGGGAGCCCAATTGTATTGGTACAGAAGAAGGACGGGACCTGGAGTATCTGTATCGGGCGCTAAACAAGATCATTGTTCAGAATAGCTACCCAATCCCATGGATTGATGACCTTTTGGACCAGCTCAAGGGGTCCAAATATTTCAGCAAGATTTACTTGAAGTCCGGTTATCACCAGGTGCTTATTGAACCCTCCGATGTGTGGAAGACTACCTTCAAATCCAAGGAGGGCCTTTTCGAATGGTTGGTCATGCCTTTCACGTTGATGAATGCCCCCGCATCCTTTATGAGATTGATGGATGACATCTTGCGACCCTTCACCAATGCATTTGTGATGGTGTATTTAGATGACATCTTGATCTTTAGCCACAGTTAGGAAAAGCACCTTTGCCATATTCGAAAAGTCCTTCAAACTCTGCGACAACACAAATTGTGTGCCAATTTGGAGAAATCACTTTTGACATGACCCAAGTTCAATATCTGGGGTACATCATTGATGAGCAAGGTGTGTATGTGGTCCCAGCCAAGATACAAGTCATTCGGGATTGGCCAGCCCCAACCACTCTAACAGAGCTCCGCAGCTTTTTGGTCTTGCCAATTTCTACAGCAGGTTCATGTTGGGGTTCTCTCATATCACTGGGCCTTTAAGTCAAGTCACCAAGGGTGGAGCGAAAGCAATTTTTTTTGGTTTAAAACCCAATAGAAGGAGTTTTTCGAGTTGAAGCATTGCCTCTACTCTACACTAGTGCTCACATTACTAGATTGGCAACAATCATTTGAGATTGAGACAGACGCCTCCAACTATGTTATTGGTGCAGTTCTTACTCAACAAGGGAATCGAGTGGCTTACTACAATGAGACACTTTCAAAAACAGTCTGAAAGTATCCCACTTATGACAAAGAAATGTATTCCATTGTGCAGACCTGTCGTCAATGGAAGAATTACATTATGGGGAAGGAAATAATGATCCACACAGACTACTGACCCCTGCAGTTCATATAGACACAAGGGAAGTTGCAGAACGATCACCATTAGAAATGGTCCACATACCTACAATAAATCCATTTGAACATTAAGTAAAAGAAACGAAACACCAATAATGTTGTTGATCCAAGTCCAGGTGTGACAAAGGACCCTTCCAAGACCTTTTACTTCCTTGATGTGTTAAATTGCATTTTTAAAAGGACATAAATGAATACATCTACATGTTGTAAAGAAGAGGAACATGACATTCATAAAAAACATAAAATAACAAGACGTTGATAACGAAGTTCGTCCAGGAGGGACTACGTCGGCACAGAAACCAAGACTGTAATTTTTTAATTAATTTATTGCAGGTGGAACCATGATTGGGTGAAATTCTCAAAAGGGTGAAATTTTGCAGTGTTCAAATTGGACAAATTTTATGTCGATCTTACACCTCTCAGTGACACTAACCTGATGGCGCAGTCAGTTTTTAGATCTAAGAAGCCGATTTGTAGAGGACCTGGAGGAGGCAATCTTTAAGGAATCTAGGGGGAATCTAAAAGATCCCTTAAGTCCCAAATTTCCACTTTCTCAGAATTCATAAATTTGACAGCCGATTTTGCACTATTTGACGCCACAAATATGATGGTGCATTCAGATTTCCCATCTGATCATTCTACTTTTTCAACCACTTTTCAAAGTGGAGTGCAGGTGTTAGCATTCAACGTGCGAGCAGTCACTTCCATGAGATTCGATGCCATGAGACTGATAGTACAACCAGCTTCAGTAGTTTGATATCTTCTTCTTCAGATGGCCCCTAGATGTGAGGTATATGCAATGTGTTCATGTACTTCTTTTGTTATGAGATGCATTATGCTGCACAGGTCCCTGTTTGATGTTTGATGTGGGATCATGTTTCTTACTTGTCTCATGATTCCTGTTTGATGTGATGCAGAATCATTTGTGAGATGTACTTGTTGTCATGATTTGTCATGTTTTGTTTGAGATCCCTTTGTTGTTATGTTGATGGGATGTTTGCATTGAGATCCCTTTTATGCCATGTCGGCAGGATGTTCATCATCATCATGCATGAGTTTTATGTCATACTGATAGGAGTCCTTTTTGGACTGAGAGTTCCTGTAGTGGAACATCTATTAGAGCCTCTCCTGCGTGAGGGAATTTTCCTTGTATGATAGCAACGTCACCTCTTATGTACATCATCACTATTGACAACACTTAATGCAGTGGCCTACACCATCTTGACACCGGGGCCCGACGACGTAGTCCCTCCTGGACGAACTCTATTATCAACGTTTTGTTATTTTATGTTGTTGATTAATGTCATGTTCCTCTTCTTTACAACATGCAGGTGTATTCATTTATGTTCTTTTAAAAATGCAATTTAAAACATCATGAAAGTAAAAGGTCTTGGAAGGGTCCTTTTTCACACCCAGACCTGGATCAGTTGCAGACTACCTCATCTGACCACCAATAATGGCGGTGATCACTGTACTCGACTCCTATGGGAAAAAGACTTCGGAGTGGATGCATATTTACAAGAGTGATCAAGAATTTGGCAGCACATACTAGACACTCCTCGAAGGTAAGAAAGTTCAAAATATTCACCTCCTGGATGCACTGTTATGCCACCTGGGACACATCTGTTTTCCTTCAAGCGAGCGTTCCAAGATGATTTTGGAGGTACACTATAGTCAGGTCACTGGAAATTTTAGAGTAAAGAAAATAGTGGCAGTACTACAGAAGTATTTTTATTAGCCGAACCTTCCTCAGGATGTTGGGAGGTACATTAAATCCTACACTGCCTGTGCCATTGCCAAACCAACCGTCAAGAAGCAAGGCCTATATACTCCTTCGCGTACTCCTAGTCAACCTTGGGAATCCATCTCCATGGATTACATATCAGGCCTTCCTTCTACTAAGCATGAAAATTACTGCATTTCTGTGGTCATCGAAAGATTCTCTGAGATGGCCATTATGGCAACCTGCAAGAAGAGTATCACAATAGAGGCCACTATTAAGCTCTTCTTTGAGAGAGTGTGCGTACACTTTGGGATCCCAATATCCATTGTCTCTAATCGAGATTGTAGATTCCTAAGTGCATTTTGGTCAAGTCTTTGGTCGATGCTCGATACCAAACTCACTAAGTCTACAACTTTCCATCCCCAAAGTGATGGCCAAACAAAAGTCATAAATAGGATGATGGTACACATTCTGCACGTGTACAACTCGAAGCATCCATGCACATGGGATGAAAGCCTCCCTTATGTTCAACATAGCTACAACAGAGCTCTCCACAGCTCAACGGGTCACATCCCCTTTCAGGTAGGTCTAGGATTTCGGCCATTATGTCCCATTGATGTCGCCATACCATTTGCAGCTACTCAGGGAAATTCAACTCATATCTAGTCCGAAGCTGATAGGGCTAACAACTTCATTGAGTGCATTCAACACATCCGCCAATAGGTCCAGGATATATTAGACAGAGCCAATGCTAAGTACAAGCATCATCATGATCAACATCAGGTGCCACACAAGTTCCAGGTGGGCAATAAAGTTTGGCTACATTTGCAAAAGGAGCACCTCATTGTACCCCACTGCAAGCTTCACCCGCTCCGATATGGGTCATACACCATCACCAAGGCTATATGGGACAATGCCTTTGAGCTTAGCTTTCCACCATTCCTTAGTTTGCACCCAGTGTTTAATGTAGTCCGCCTTTGGCCATACTTTCTACCATTGTTGGACATATCTAACATTACAGAACAACTCACACCAACAAAGCTAAACCCAGACTGCATGGAGTAGGCCATAACTGATCGAATCATGGACACACGGATCAAGAACACTTGCCAGCAGAAGCTCCAACTATATCGGGTTGTGAAAGCTGGCCAATTCCTTCACCAAGGCAAGTGGCTCATCAGGGACCAAGTCGAGTAGAAGTTTCCCCATCTCATGGAGGCACTCAATGCAATGGGGACCATTGCTTCCTAAGGGGGGAGTAATAATCCAGGTGGATATTGGTGGCCACCCGCCTATTCCACTTGGACCCCCAACAATGTCTCTTTCAGTTTTTCGGTTTCCTTAATTGTAGCACAATTGACTGTTTTTGGCAGTTTTTCGGGTTCTGAACTTACGAAGCCATTTTGAGGCCCTAAATGATGCTTTTAGGGAAAATGGAGAGACTAAAATTTGCCTAATCTAGCATGCAAATTTAGTTTTGGCCACCTCTTTGAGAGCTTCGAAAAAAGGTATTATGATAGCTAAATTGAGGTTGTATTCCAAAGTTACGACCCCGGGAAGTTGATGTACCAATTTACCCAAACAGGGCCCACAATTTTGGCGCTTCATCTCCTAGGGTTAGGTTTTTTTTTTATGTTTAGGGTTTTCCACTACTTTTGAATAATAACTAGGCCTTTTAGCCTCATTGTAATATAGTTCAGAGGCATGTAGACACCACATCTCTTCTCAGAGATAAGCTACCATTTCCCGAGCTAATTTATTTCCATTATGTTTGTAAACATATTTTAGTATTATGATATTAATGAAATGAAGTGTTATTTATGCTGCATTTTTGTATGTATGGTTATATTCTTGTTTAAGTTCGGATCACCCTTACTAGCCATGACAAGCATTTCGTCAAACATGTCACAAATATGTAATCTACAGGTTTAAACCACAAATATGATCATAGGGGTCTCATACTTATCTGAGAATGACTAAGAAGCATTATTCCCTTATATCATTAGCTGTATTATCATCTATTAGGTCATAGATGCATTTTTCATTCATTTATAAATCAAAACATGAGAAAAGACATACATAATCACTGCCATTATACATGCTTATAACCAGCATAATAAAAACAAAAATATAAAGGATACATCAACCATAGAATCCATATAAGCCAGTACATTTACACATAAGATATCATGGAAATAACCCCTTATTAATGGATGCAAAAGCCAACCCGGTATGGGACTACCACACTCCACCCAACCATAGATTGGCTGAACCAAATCTCTCTCCATCCAATCACCCACATGCCATATCCCAAGCATAAATGTGGGACTCAAACCAAAAGAACCAACCAAGGCATCCTGAGGCTACATCACCTCACCCTCATCAATAGAAACCAAGCTTTACCTCAATCCACACCGTATCACTATGCTAAAACAAGCATGGATGCCACCAGATTTCTCCACCTACATCGTGAGGAATTTTCCCGTCTCCTTGTCTCTAGGCTTTACTGCAATCCACACAGGATCACTTGGCCCTAACTGAGACTACACTCTCCATGCTTTACCGCATATCCCATCCTGGGATTACTAGGCATGATGGAGAGCACCCACCTATAGGCTTTACCGTATATTCCACCATTAACCGGTCAAGGATTCCTACACCCACTGAGGCACACAATACCTAGATTTACTTTAACCCACAGTCTCGTTTAGGGTTCACTAGGCTAGTGGATTTATTGCAATCCACAATCCGATTTAGGGATCACTAGGCCATGTGTTCTTTCTTTCGAAGATCCACCTCACTCAGTATCGAATCCATCTGGTAATCAAGTTCATTCAAAACATGAGAACCCCATCACACCATGTCTATCTGTAAATGGCAAGACTAAGCTGAAAACACTGTCACACCTAGAAAAACCCATGCCATGACAACAAAGAACCACATGCAATACCATGCATGCAAATCGATACCTGTAAAGAATCTCGTTGTAGCTACTTGATCTCGCTCTTCCTTGCTTTCTCCTTCCTTCCTCTTGCTTTCTTTTCCTTTCTTGATCTAATGCCAAGTGCTCCAAGAAAACTCTAAGAGTCCAAGAGTGAGAGAGAGAGAGAATAATGAGAGAGCTCCAAAACTGAACTGATAAAATATGCCAACTGATCCTCATAAGCCTTTTTATCAATGAGGCCTCTATTTTCTTGATTTTCTATTATTTTCCTCCTCAAATGCAACCTGTGACCTTGCACCCTCCTTTTCTCCTAATTTCCATTATTTTCATAGATAAATGTGCCAAAAATGCCATTTTTCCTTTCCAAATGCCTTAGCCATTTCCTTTGCAAATTTCCTTATCATAATAAACTAATGAACACCCACACTAGGACATTTTGCCCAATATTCAGCTTGGAATAAGTTATCGTGGTTGTTATTTTTCCCTTATTAACTTTTATTACATGGAAGTTTCACCAAAGTTGTTACACTCAGTGATTAAGTTTTTGGTATCTTGGTGTTTAGATTGAGAATATTGTTGGGTGTGGGTCTAGTTTGTAAATTGATTAAAGGTGGCCTACATGTTCTTGATGGTTGATTGAGACAAGTTGGTCCAGTACGAAAATTTTGAAACGAGGTCCACAAAGGTGTTAAGGGTTGTAGCCTTCAGTGAGGGAGTAAGAGCTTCCTTTTTGTAGGAGTTGGTAAACTTGTTAGGAAGTAGTAGCTTCCTTCTAGTAGGAGCTGGAGAGATTGTGGAGTTTGTAGCCTCCTGCAAGTAGGAGCCTGCATGTTAGTAAGAGTTTGTGCCAATACAAAATGTAGGAAGACTTTATCTATAATAAAAGAAGAAGACAAAATGATAGCAATGGTGGTTTTCTCCCACATTGGGTTTCCACCTAAAATCCCAGTTTCCTTATGTGTTGATGTGTTTATTTATTTTGTGTACCTATGGCTTACATGATTTTATATTTAGTGTTGCTCATGGTTTATGACATAATATCTTGCTAATAAATTAACGGTTCAAGATAGCTGAGAAATGAAAGCATGCATTAAGTAAAATTAAATTGGGTATGAAATATTGATTACCCCCCTGCTCTTAGTATTTCTAACAATTGGTATCAGAGCAGGTCTCTCTAGTAAATCTTAACCATTTGAGAGTATATTGGGGACAATGGGAAGGAAGCACAAGAAGAAGGAAACACAAAGGAAGAGGTCAAGTAAGGAAATCACTGACAATGATGTATATGATGTCATGGAAATATCTGCATTCATAAATCAAGGAAAATGAGTAGAAGAACAATCCAATTCAAAAATCATGGACAATAATGGTATACTACTTGTACTTTATGATACTAACTATAAGGATTTGAAAGAAAAGATGAAGATAATGTTTCTAATATATGATGTTTGGAATATAGTTTGAAATGGTTATACTAAAACTCCACCATCAGGACAAGAACTTCAGAAGAATAGTCACGCATTAAATGAAATCTATTGTACAAACTTGATTTAGTATTAGAGAAAATTATGCATTATGAAACCGCAAAGGAGGTATGGGATAATCTGAAGGTCATCCATGAAGGAGAAATAAAACAAGTAAAGGAAGTTTTCTCATAGGGAAATCGATAGGTAATATTGTTTCTAAGACATTG
Organism: Pinus taeda; assembly: GCA_000404065.3. Taxonomy (NCBI): domain Eukaryota; kingdom Viridiplantae; phylum Streptophyta; class Pinopsida; order Pinales; family Pinaceae; genus Pinus; species Pinus taeda. The sequence continues at coordinate 156,587 of APFE031589973.1, read as the reverse complement.
AATGAATCTAGAGGAAATTATGGCTTGTCAGAAGATGAGATTAATCATGAAACAACCTTTTTTATATCAGATTGAGTTACTGAATTAGAAGAAGATCAATTAGAAGAGGTATTAAAACTTAAGAAAACTTGCTCATGCATTGAAAAATTTAACAGTCTTGAGAATAAGTTGCAAGTAGGTGAAAATAGTGATCATGATAAATCAGTGAATACTGCAACGGTAAATAAACAACCTAATGAAATAATACAATATTGTGAAGTACTTGAAGCTGAGATCATCTTTCTAAGATCATATCTAGAAAATTAAAACAAACAAAATGAAGAGCTATTCCAAGTATGTAAAGAAAAATATAATGGGATTAAGGAAGATATTATTGAATTGAGAATGTCAGTAGAAGAAGGAAGAAAGATTGAAGAAGGAATAAGGAAGCAGTATATGTAAAAGCAAGGTTAATGTAAAACACTAGAGGCTGAGTTAAGCATTCTAAGAGGTAAATTAATAGAAAAATACAAACATTTGAAATTCTATGATAGTACTAATATATTGGACAAACTTCTTAACTTTCAAAGATCCCCCTCCACCAAATCAAGCCTTGGTTTTCATGAATTTGTTAAGGGGGAATCTAGTTCATAAGCCTATGCAAACAATTCTTAGGGTAACAAAGAAAACTCTAAGAATCTGAGTAAAGAATTAAGAAGTCAATTAGACCAACAACCAAGAAAATTGAATTTTCAAAGGAAAACATTTTCTCCCAATTATAGAAACAACAATTGATTCTCACTTTTGATCAATGATATTGAATATTATATATGTCATAACTATGGACGCATTACAACCAATTACAGATTCAGCAAATTGTTCAAATCTTAGGAAATGGTATCTTCAAAGGAATATCATCAGTTCTCAGTACTCAAATTTCTTTAAGGGATATTGTTTTATATGCAATATGTTTGGTCACAAAGCTATTGATTGCAATAAGAGAAATATGAAGCATAAATATTATGACTCTCTTGCTCCTTTCTATGGTCATGTAAGATGTTATACATGTAACAAGTTTGGTCATGTAGCAAAAGAATGGAGGAATAAGACAATGAATTCTTACATACAACAAGTAGACTCCATGCAAAGCAAGCAACCAAACAAGAATGTTTTTATCCAAAGACCTAGAAAAGATGGATCACCAAAAATACACATATTAAGCAAAAGAAAGAGGAACAAGTAAGGTGTGGCCTTGCTCTCTGCACATTTGAAGAAGAATACCAATGGTACATAGATAGGTAATGTTCTCATCACGTGTCTAGAAATAAGAGAAATTTTATCTCTCTCAAGGAAAACAAGAGTGGTAATGTTATTCTTGGAAATAGTACGCTTGCAAAGGTTCTAGGAATGGGTAATGTTTATCTTGATGTTAATAATAGAGAAGAAACTAATGTATTATTCATTGAAGGCTAAAACATAATATCTTAAGTGTGGGAAAAATAATTGATAAAGGGCATGTAATTATATTTACATCAACTAGATGAAATATTATAGAAGAAGACAATGGAGAAGTTATAGCAAAAGGATTCAGAATTGCAGATAAATTAAATGTACTAAAAAAGAATCCAAGCATAAATAAGAGGTATAGATCCTCTTCTTCATATTTAGAATAAAGGAAAATAGTCCTCACTATAGTCTATTATATACAATTCTTATTTCTGAAAGGACTGTAGAAATACACATGGAGAAATTAGGTCCATATGATGCGTAGTGCATGATATTAGGGAGAGCCTTGCATTGATGATGATTTTGGATGTTGTTCTTTTTGCGATGATTTATGCTATTAGTGTTGCATATGTGATGTACAAGATAAGATATGACTTGTTCAGGGGGAGATGCTCAATTAATACAATAACCCATTGTTGGCATTATGGTTCTAACATTGGTTTAGAGCAGACTGCTAATGTGATGTTTGAGTGTGATGTGAGTCATGCAGCTATTGTGATTAGGACTGGTGATGAAGAATTGGCATAGGTTCAAGGGGAGATTCTCTTATGCTTCCAATGGTTCATTATAGGTTCATTATGATTAGAATGAGCACAACTTATCTAATATGATCTATGGTTATTGTTGATGTCAGACTTCTTATATTGGTGCACTGCTTGTTATCAGAGGATAAATATTGTTGTCACTATGTCATGGTTGATGTTAATATATAATGAGTTCATTGTTGCTTTTGATAATTTAGTCTTCTTGCAATTTTCAGTGGTGATTGGCAATTGGGTTGTTGTTATCTCTGTTGTTGTTGGTTATCATGTTGACATATTGATGTTATACTACACGGTTATGAATATCTAAGATATTTCCAAGGATTTACATACATGTTTCTCACATTATGTCATGATTTTGTTTGATTTCTAATGATGATTCAAAGATCTATTGGTCTATTGAATGGTCACATTATATTTTTTTTATTGCCATTGTTGATGGTTTCTATTCATTGATCCTACATATGTATAACCATTGTTCCATTATTCAGTCATGGTCATGTTGAAGTAAACTTGGTCAATGTAGAAGAAGTAGATATTAGTCATGAGCAACCATGATTCTACTACAACAAGCTCTATACCTTTATTACATAGCTCTAGAGGATCTAGTATCTTCTCAGGGGGAGCATGTTCCATATGAGAGGTTATTTTGCAGTAGAGTTTCTTGTTACACATTAGAAGATGACTTATAGTGTTGCACATGTCATGGGGAGTACTTCCCTTGTCCTAGCTCCACCCTTTGCTCTTGATGTAAAAAGGGGGTGAGAGGACTTGGTATTTTGTAGAAGGTTGCCATCAAGTCCAAAGGGGGAGATTGTTGGAATTATGGATCATAATTTGTCCTTGATGTCAACCTCATCATAGTTTGTAAGTCTCCATGGATTGTATGAATTTATTTTTCACAATGGTATGTCTACATTATGGTTAACAATTACAGTGCAGTAGTGAGGTGTCAAGTGCATGGTTGATGTTTGAGTACAAGAAGTTTCAGAGACTTGTAGGGTGATACAAAGGCTTGAACATGTGTTGAAGAGAATGAGGAAGAAGCTTAGCAAGTTATGGATTGAGAAAAGTTCAAGTTTCCCTACATTAAGCCCTAGTCACATGGAGGAAGGCTCAGTAGGGTGGTTGGAAGCCTTCAACTGCGTAGAAGACTTGTTAATAGGATGACTGAGAAGGGTTCAACCGAAATTTCTCTTCACCGTCCGTGAATCCATGCCTTTAGGTGATAAAAATTAAAAAGAACAAGAAAAACAAAGATTTTCGTCCATGGAATTGTGCACGTTGGATTCTGTTGACACAATCAATAATACCAACATAAAATACATTAGTTATTTTTCATATGGTATTTGGAGATCATGTATCTATAAAAAGGGGTCGATCAAGAGAAATGTGTGTGCAATCGATGAGTTCTTTTCTGATTTGTCTTTGAAAAAGAGCACACAAGGGCGGATGAAGGAGATTCATATCTCAGAGATCTAACAGTATGGAGCAAAGACAAGAGGGAGTGATGATAGATCTGTTTGATTTCTAAATGCTTTACTTGTTCATTGTAGGGATCAATATATTGTTTAATGGCAACATCTTGTGAACCATTTACTGAAGCTATTACAAAAGTTAATTATTGTTGAACTACAATGGTAGAGGATTGCTAATGTATGATGTGTTAGGAAGAGGATTCAAATTGCAGAAATAACTTACTTAATTTAGATTCAAAGAAAATAGAAAAATGTTGATTTTATTGATTTGATTGTATACAAATAATGCTTGAGGATATAACATAGTATGTATGCAGGAATCAGAGTATGGCTTATTGTTTATAACCTTCCTTTCCAAGTTGTTGGCAGTTCACATGACGAGATTTCCTTGAACTAATGCCTAAATGTCTTATGAAAATAGCCATTACTTGAAGAAGAATTATATGATTAATATGCTTGCCTTGGAGGAGGATTTTGATAGAAATTTTGTCTTATGCATAGATCTATACGTAGATAATATAATGTGTTAGTTGTTTGATTTATCATTATAGCATGTCATATGCTAGAAAAGACTTAAATGTGTATGTAAGGTTTATTGGCTTTGTATGGAAATATGATTTAGTGAATGGTGATTCCTACAAGATCTATATGGAAGAGAGTATATGTGCTTTGATTAGTTGAATGTTGTAGAGGTTATATGGTAAAGTTTGTTTGGTTCTTATATTTGATAGCTTTCCTAGAAAATAATTGTGACATAGGATTAATGACTTTCTAGGGTAGAGATATATATGCTTGGACATGGATATATAGCTTGCAAAAAATAGATGCCTTGACTAACCTTATGTCTGCAGAGGATAGAAATTTATGAGCCTAATACTTATACTTTGAATATGTTGTTTGTTTCCATATACATCAGTGATAGTGTGACATTTGATGAGAAGAATGTGCCTTAATACAAAGATCTATGATCATGAATATGTTGTTGTTGTCTAGAATAATAACATTGTTTGTCCTGGTATTAATTTAGTAAGGGTCCCTTATGCTCATTTATTTATGAGCATTGTATGATGAAATCTCGAATGGCTATTCATAAAGAGGTCTATGAATGTTGAGATAGCCTTGGATGCTTGGTTAGATAACTCTGCACATTCAAAAATTAAAGCATAAAATATTTGGCATGGTACCATAATGTGATTGGGTCTATGACAGGTTTCTTGGTGACAGTTGATGTGATGGGTAATGTCTTATGTTGATGAGCATGATGTCTTGTGATGAGGAACAAAGGATTTTGATGGCTTAATGAAGGATATTGGTTTGGTCTATTTGGCTTGGCACTCGACAATGGTTATCATGTAGGGTTTGACATGGTTCTTGACATGATTTGACTTGGTAATTGATAGTTACTGGATGGGAATTGACAAGGTTGTGATTTGGTTTGGTCTATTGGCTTGATGAGCTATTTGGCTTGGCATGATAGTGATATGGTTTGGCAGGATTTGTCTTGAAATTTGAGTATTGGTTGATTAACTTGGTATTGGAAGTGTTGTTGAGAGGGTTTTCATTCAATTCTTTAGTTATTTAGTGATTGATATTTAGTTATTCATTTATTCAGTGACTCAATGATTCATTTTTTGATATGTTAGTATTCACATTAAACATATTATTGCGTATGGATCTAGTTTGAAAATTGATGAAGGTGGCTTACATGTTCTTTATGGTTGATTGAGACAGGTGGATCTAGTATGAAATTTTTTAAAAGCGGTTCACAGAGGTGATGAGGGTTTTAGCCTTTAGTGAGGGAGTATGAACTTCCTTCTGGTAGGAGCTAGTAAACTTGTCAGGGATTAGTAGCTTCCTTCCAGTAGGAGTTAGAGAAATTATGGGTGTTGTAGCCTCCTGCAAGTAGGAGCTTGCATGCTGGCAAGATTTTGTGCTAGTATAAAATGTAAGAAGACTTTCTTTATAATAAAAGAATAATACAAAACGACAAAAACTGTGGTTTTCTCCCACATTGGGTTTCCACCTAAAATACCGGTGTCCTTATGTGGTGATGTGTTGATTTGTTTGCATACCTATGGTTTACATGCTTTTATACTTAATGATACTCATGGTTTATAACACAATATCTTTATGATAAAGTAATGGTTCAAGATAAATGTGAACTGAAAGCATACGTTAAGTAAATTTAAATTGGACATGAAATATCAATTCAACCCCCAACCCCTAGTATTTCTAACATGAAGCCCACATACCAGTGGTGTGAATTTAAAAAGCTTCAACCACTTACGCAATGTTTAATAAAAATCTTATCAATGTCCTCCTAGTGTAGAAAATGAAAGCAAAACCACCTATTCATAAGCATGCTTTGGGTATATATTTTAAGATCAACATCCAGTTAGTTTACACCCATATACACATATGTTATGTTGCAATTTGGGGCAATTATGACATGAATTTCCTCATAAGAACCCAACTACCCCAAAAGACACACCTTGCCCCAAGGAAGAATTCAAATTAGTTTAAGAAAATTATTATTAATGTGTTCATGGTACACCTCATTGATGCAATCAACATGGAACTCTTTCATTATTATTTGATAATAAATTTGGGAAAGAATCTATTTGGAAAATATATTTAATAATGTTAAGAAGAAATTGAAAAAGGTTTTTTAAAGTCAACCTCACAAATGAAGGGCAAGGAAAATTTTAAGGATGGAAAATTATCTTCAAGTTTAAAAACATTGGCGAATCTCACTAGTCCCTAATATGCAAACAATAAAATGTTTATTGATGTATTTGTAAAATTATTCAAATTTATAATGATGTTACATATACTCCCTATATAATATTTCCGAGTTTTAAGGTAAAATAATTTATATTGTAAAATTTGGGCGAATCATTTTATAAAAAATGGAAATTGACGAATCTTTTTTTTGGAAAAATCATGGAAAATTAGCCCACTTGTGAATATTAGCCCCTAAAATTTTCCATGATGAAGGGCCTCATTGGCACCAAAAAGGCACCCCATCGATTAATATAAATAAGGATCCATTAGGAGCTCATTCAAGATATATCGAATGGCAAAAAAAAAGGTCAAAAACTTAATTTGAGATGTGATTGGAACAAGGCTCACATTGTATCTATGGCTTGCTTTATATATCCGTCGCTCACATGACACATTGGATGGATTTCTCTATGGCTTGCATGATAGATCGTATGCTATTCTTTGAGGCTTGCATGATAGACCGTATGACTATTCTCTATGGCTCGCATGACAACTCATATGGAATTCTTTGTGGATCATATTCTATACTTTAAGGCTCGCTTCCTATACTTTGAAGCTCACATTATATTACAATGACTCGTTATACACTCCTTAGGATCACTTTCTATACTTTGAAGATCACATTATATTACAATGACTCACTATTGATCCAGATCTTGGGGGGAGGCCCCCCAAGACCTAAAACATTGAAATGGATCTTGGGGGTGAGGCCCCCAAGATCTGAAAAATTGAAATGCCAGAAGAAAATAGGAGAAAACACAATGAAAAAACCACAAAGAAACTTTTTTTTATTAAAACAGATAATAACTGTAAATGCTACATTAAGGTGGACCATCTATTCTTTTATAAAATGCGACTTGTTACTTATAACCTTCTTTGGTTACAATACCATAGGTAAATTCCACGGGTGGGTAAATACCATGGGTGAATGAATACCATGGGTGGATAAATACCATGGTTGGATGAATACCATGGGTGGATGCCACTTATAATACCATGGGCAAATTCCATGGGTGGATGAATACCATGGGTGGATGCCATTTTCCATTCAGATCCTTGCTCCCTCCTTAAGAAGCAATGGTCTCCATTGCATGAATTTATCTCCTGAGAATCCTTTGTTGAATATGAAGAGACACTAAAGAGAAGGGTTTTGTGTGGTTAACCTATAACCATGATGAACGAAGATCCGAGGATAGAGATATCTTGTAATGCTTGTGACCAACTGTGATACTAACAATGTGCGGCCTAGAAAATGGACTTCGATAAAGTGTGGGTTTGTGGATGGCCCATAATCATGAAAAATGAAGATCCGAGAATAGAGATACCCTGTAATGCTTGCGACCGATTGTGATACTAACAGTGTGAGGCCTAATAAATGGAATTCGATGACAAGGATATTGTGTGGTTGATCCATAACCATGATGCTACCTGTTGATGAAGTAGAAGGTGGCTACATGCCTTGGGGTGGGAGGGAACATCTCCAAAGAACCCAAGCCAGATGATGCTATGCTTGAAACAGATGAATGTGAAGTAGGTGCATACTAAAATGGAGTGGGAGAGCACGTCTACAAAGGGAACCCACTTCGAATGCTGCTCCATATTTAAAATGGACATAAATCAGTCAATATAGCTTAGAATCTTTATTATAACCTATTTTTGGATATAGAATAACCATTCTGCATCTTCCCATTTGTTTGAAATCCCTATTTGGACCCTTTGGAAACTCAAATCTGCACTGCAACTATTCTGCTGTCAGAAAAGGTTTGAAAAAATGGCTGATTTTAAATCAGTGATATCTCCCTCATTCGAACTTTGATTTGACCGCATTTTTATTATTTACACACACACACACACACACACACATATATATATTTTGTTAATTTGGGTGTTTTTCGCAAGGAATCTAGGTGTGTTATTTTCTTTTATAATTTTTGCACCAAAACTTCAAGTTTAATCTATAAACTTGCCTCCCAAAAAGTTCCTGCAAAAAAAATGAAAAAATAATAATTCTTCTTGCTTTGCCCAGGAATGTGCTCTATGGAGGTTGTAGCACGTGCCTAAAGTTTGTTGAAGATTGCTGAAATTTTTTAAAATTGAAATGTGCATCAAACCATCATTCACATGGAATCGTAACCTATTATGATACCATGATCTAGATCTTTGGGGGAGGCCCCCAAGATCTAAAAAATTAAAACGGATCTTGGGGGTGAGGCCCCTAAGATTTGAAAAATTGAACTGCTAGAAGAAAATAGGAGAACACAAAATAGAAAAACCACAAAGAAACTTTGTTTTCATTAAAACAAATAATAACTATAAAGGCTACATTCTGATGGACCATATGTCCTTTTACAAAATGTGTCTTGTTACTTATAGCCTTTTTTTTATTACAATACCACAGGCAAAGTCCATTGGGGTGGGGGGGGGGGGGGGGTAAATACCATGGGTGAATGAATACCATGGGTTGATGTCTCTTACAATACCATGGGTGAATGAATACCATGGGTGGATAAATACCATGGGTGGATGAATACCATGGGTGGATACCACTTACAATACCATGGGTAAAATCCATGGGTGGATGAATACATGGGTAGACGAATACCATGGGTGGATGCCATTTTCCATTCGGATCAACTATACACTCTAAGGTTCACATTCTATACTCTAGGGCTCTCTTTCTATACTTTGAAGCTTGCATTATATTACAGTGGCTAATTTATACAATGGATTGGTTATACAATGACTCACTTATATAAATTTGAGGCTTGCATGTCTAAGCTCTATGGCTCGATTATTTGTTCAATTAAAAATGTTGTATGACTATGATATTTTCAGTCTTGACAGAGAAAATGATAGTGGAGAATGATAGAATATGACACTAAGATATGAAAATGATTTATAGCTTGGAGGCATGACTGTAACTTTATGTGACAGTGACTTTGATTTATGACTATGACAATGACCCTATTGTGACCTTAATGCATAGCAATGATCTTGATATGATAGTTTCCTTGACATGGAAGTGGTCGTGATCTTTGATATGATAGTGACCTTGACATGAATGTGCCCTTGATATGAAAGTGACAACAATAATATAGATGACCATGATAATAGTTTTTCTACAATACTCTTGATGACAATGGTAACAGTAATTTCTTATGACTAAGTTGTGTGGCAGTGTCCATACATGGAAGATGACAGTGATAGTGAAGTGTTATACTCTTATGACTCTGATGAGAGATACTTGTGCTACTTATGACAATGATATGGAGGTTGTACACTTGTCTGCTATGATTCTGGATTGGGTTAGGAGGCCTAATGTATTGAATTATAATTATTGTACTTTGTATCTTAGATGAAAATTTGATGAATATCTAAGAAGAATAATCCGGTTGGGTTTTACCCTTATGGGGATTTTCTCTGGTCTTTGACCTAAATCCTGATGTCTCTATTGTGTATTTTTTTCTTCTATGGTTATTTTTTTGTTGCATTGTTAATGTTATTTTTCTCTCTACATAATTTTTAATGATGATATGATGGGGTGAATCTAACGTGAAAATGTTTTAAAGAGTTTAAAATTGCAATTATCTACAACAGAGAATAATATAGCCCTAAAATTAACATGTTTCCCATCCATGTGTGTCATCTCCCAAACACCAATGAGTGTCCACTTTCAAATTCTTGAAATCCTATCCTAGAATATATTGAAACCAAAATTTAGTTCCTTTACTTTAGGAGAAACCTTTACGAATTTGAATTTCCTATTCTGACACAACAACACCTATGGATCGTAAAACTCACCTCATGGACAAAAATCATTGATAGAAGGAGTAAATGGTAGATAAGGCTCTCCTACGCATACAATAATAAACTATTGGAATGATTTGTTTGGTTTTGCATCAAGGAAAGCATGTGTGTATGTTAGTTCAATGTTCATAGTTGCGTGTATCAACTCCTTCAGATTCAAGAATCTGTTTCCATGCACTTCTATATTCATGTTTTTGGTAACAAGGGATATTGGATATAAGAGTTTTTCCAATATCAAACATCCATACATCCTTCCTGTCTCCTGCAAGTTTTAAGTGTTTTGGCATACTCTAAAATGGTTAAGGATGCTACTTTGAAATCTTCCCAAAACTTACCACTTGTCATCATATATATCTTCACATAGTTGGCACATTTTGATGGTACGATATCCAAATATCTGTTGTTTCCACTCTCCATGCTCAATCTCCAGGCCAGGCACTGTGAAGTTGAATGACCACATAACTTTGAGTTGGATGACCCATCGATTGTGGCCATGCTGAATAGGAGAAGGAACAAAAGAAAGTATATATGGTCATTGATACCAACATTAATGTCATGGAAGGCATTGAGATATATTTGACATGTTTCCTGTGTTGAATTAGCAAGGAGATGAGTTCTATTTAACACCCAAGCCCACCCTTCAAGAAAATCCAAATTTTTTGGTGAAGTCCCCACTGTAACGAAGTAGGCAAAAACCAAAAAAATATGCTCTTTCACCTAATCACAATTGTTTGATAATTGATTCCATTTCATGTACCAAAGATAGAAAGTTGTATTGTACCCCTAGAGTAACCCTCAAAAAATGTGGGAATCATTAGGTCAGGGTGACGATAGTAAAGTCATCCATTTCAAAAGTTACATTTACATTGATTTATTTTTTCTTAAGCTTTAAGTTTAGGGTCTTTTTTAGTAATACATATTTTTCCAAAGGTAAAAAATCATATATTTAATTTATTTTATATTTGAGCTTAATATTATAGGGATTTGTTAATTTTAATTCTCAATTAATTTCAATATTTGAAAAAATGTCAAACGAATGAAAAAAATATTGTCTCTAACACGAATTTGAATTTGAACTGTGAAAATCAACATTCTATAATTTGATGATTTTAAAGGTTATGTCATCATTTTTTTTGTAAATAAAAATTTTCTATTACTACATCTGATTAAATCATTTCAAAGCATATCTCAGAGGCCTGTTGGCCTCACTCTTACTAGATTTTCTAGCCAACAGGTAGATTCCCAAATACATAGTGAATTTCCAAAGTGACTACGTTAGACATACATTAACTGACAACCATTTTCAAAATACTAACAGGAAAAAAAGTAGCCAACTCTCATAAGGCTTCATTAGATTTTACCAAGACAAGATGATCTTAAGATGAGCATAGATATGGTGGGGGTTTAAATTCACAACGGACGTGACCCTCCATGTGTGCCAGTCAAGATTTTAGCCTGTCTATCTACTCTTGGATGCATTGTTGTCCTCACCATAGACTAACCAATCAGTTGTGCATCTCCCACAAATTACGTTGGAGAGGTGGTTCATGAAGTCAATGATATCAGTATGGTGATCTTGACAAGCTTGATTGAGTTGGTCAAGTGATCTATGCATCTTCCAAAGAGTGTTCACACTATCAACTGTAGATGGGGCATTTTCCACCACAAGGAGGGAGTGAGGGGACGAACGATCCAAAATTTCTCCTTGTGCTTGCCCCTATTGTTGTTGTTGTTATTTCCATTTTTGGACCCTATGCACCTCCAACTCACGATGTGCCCTGCCATTGTGAGCATCCATATTGCGTTCTTTGCCATTATGTGTATCCATGTTATCCTTCATTCCTATAGCAGTTGCTTCCTCCACAAATTCACTATTAATACACCCTTTAGGCTTGGTGATCATACAATGAAGAGTTCTCAAACAACACAATTCCCTGGCCACCCTTGGCTCCTTCTGCATGTGGAACATACCACTACGGGTACTGTAAATACCACAAAACTAAGTAGGGTGGGTCGACTCATACTAACCTAGGCTATACATGCCAACGCAACCACGGAGGAGATAAAAATCACCTACGAATTCAATGAGGAAAAGGAACCAACAATTTCAAGGATGAGGGGCAGAACAATTAGAAAAATGAAACTACTCAAAGGATTGACAAACCTAATACTTTCCAACTCAACCCCATAGGAGATAAAACATGCCCACACTTCAAATGGGAAAATGAACCAACATATTTCAGAGTGAGGAGCACTACATTTAAAAAAATGAAAATATTAAAAGAAATCACTAACCCATAAAAATTCTGAGGGAAAATTTCCCTAGGATGACCAGGCTTCCTCCTGGGTTTGTGGTACAACCACCCACTAGATCAACTAAACACCTAACCGAGGATCATTGTACCCCTCCACCTTACTAAAGGCAATATAGAAGGAAATCTAAAACAGTTTTCTTCGAACCAGACTGCTAATTCAACACACCTGACATTATAGGAATTACAAAAGGTGAAAAGAGTTAGTACAAAAATAAAGACAGGGTTAAATTTTTTAAGCCTAGCGTGAAATACTCACAAGTGCTTCGAGAGTGGACTATGTGTAACAAGAACCTCAATATGTCCTGATGGACCCATCATTTGTCGCCCTTCACTAAATTCCTTGGTGAATTGCCATATGTGTAGAGCCACCTGTGTGCTCAAAGTCTCAAGCCCAATACCCTTCCATGTATCCATCGCCAACCCACAACATAGACATAGGCATTGGCTTCTCGAGCCCTCGACACTAAATGATACATAGGAAAGTAAAAATGACATTTCATCCTCTAAATTCCTCTAAATACTCAACCCTCATCCCTTGAGCCACCAACCTCGCGTATGGTACAAAAATGATGCGATGAAGGTTAATGCCATTAATTGGATTTCAATAATCAAGTATTGAGTCCTTAGTTGAAGCTTCATACCAAACACCTGCCATTAGAGATCTCCTGTTATGGAAAAGCTAAGGCATAGGGTGGTGAGACCTCACCACATGCCGCAAAATCCCGTGTTCTGACACCCCCACCAGGGTAGGTTAAGTCATCAATTGTTAAATTTGAAAAAATAATTTGATGATTTCATTCGAATAAAAAAAATTAAAAAATTATATATATATCTGTGTGTGGTTGTGTGTGTTTGTTAGGTAATGTAAGTCTTGAGATCATTGGCATGCCTAACTTGCGGTTTGAGTGGCCGCAACCTAGGGCATCTAAGCCATCAAAATTACCTTTGGATTGCACTTGGTATCGACCACACTATCCCTTAGCATGGCTACATTTTTTCCCAAGAAGTTCCGAATCAATGACATTTTGACCACAAAGTGCCTTAACATAGCACTCCCATGGGATAATATATTTAAGTGTGAATACAAATTCTAAAATGATAATAATGATAAATAAATTAAAATAATTAAATCTACCAATTACAAATCATAAATTCTAATGATTAGAGGATTATTATTATATTTTCAAATATCGCAAAAGCAACATTTCCTAGTGACAAAATTGTCTCTGTCATGACCAAATATTAAAATTTTACCAAAAAATATGTCAAAATAAATATATTTTCCATGATCACTATTCAAAATGTTCCAAACAAATCCAAATGTACCATTTAGCAAATATATGCATGTTAGCATAATATGTATCTTGCTTGATAAGTGATTTTTTTTCTTCAGAATATGTGTTATTCATCCATTTTATGTTTTTTTTCTTGTTAAGTTGTCGATGTCCTCCAAAGATGACGACAGGCTTAACATTTATATTGAGAAATCGTGACCTAGTGGAATCTAAGCCATCAAAATCACCTGAGGATCGCACGCGGCCTGGGCCACACTAGCCCCTAACATGTCTAGATTTTTTCGCACAGAGTTTCAAATTGATGACCTTCACATTATAGAGTGACTTATTAAGTACACCCCATCATCGTCTATTCTATGCACCGTGGGCTATCTATTTTAATTATTTTATTTCATTTGATATTATTTTTGTTTTCAACGGCGTGTTCTATATCTAAGTATAAGGGAAATGTGTGATTCCGTAAGTGCTTAAGGTGGAATTGATAAGTGCCCCCTTAAAATAAAAATAAAATAAATAATGTCAGCTATAGTGAAAACTGAAATAAATACACATATTTGGTAGTTTTAATTAAAATCATTATAAAAACATCAATATTATCACTCTCATAATGCTTGGGTAGTTGGTTTAGTTGTTAACATTACAACATAGTATGAATGTGATGTGTTAAAAAAAAGTCACCTCCAACCCACTATGTGCCCTGCCATTTTGAGCATCCATATTGTTTGGCTTGCCATTATGTGCATCCACGTTCTCCTTCATCCCTGTAGAAGTTTCTTCCTCCACAAACTCACTATTAAAACACCCTTTAGGTTTAGTGATCAGACAATGAATAGTTCTCAAACAACACAATTCCTTGACCACCCTTGTTTCCCTCTGCATGTGGAACATACCGCTACATGTACTGTAAACACCACTGAACTAAGCAGGGTGGGTCAACTCACACTGACACAATCTATACATGCCAATACGACCCCAGAGGAGATAAAACTCGCCTACTACTTCATAGAGAAAAAGGAATCAACAATTTCAAGGAGGAGGGGCACAACAATTAGAAAAAAGAAACTACTAAAAGGACTGATGGACCTAATACTTTCCAACTCAATCACATAGGAGATAAAACCTGCCTGCCACTCCACACGGGAAAAGGAACCAACATATTTTAGAGTGAGGGGCACTACATTTGGAAAAATGAAACTACTAAAAGAAATCACTAACCCATAATGATTCTGAGGGAACTTTCCCTAGGATGACTAACCTTCGTCATAAGTTTGTGGGAAAACCACCCACTGAACCAATTAAACACCCAACTAAGGATCACTGTACCCATCCATCTTACCAAATACGGTATAGAAGGGAAGCTAAAATTATTTTCTTCTAACCAAACTACTAATTCAACACACCTAGCATTCCAAGTATTACAAAAGATGAAAAGGGTCAGTACAAAAACAAAGACAAAGATAACAATTTTAAGCCTAGTGTGAAATACTCATAGGTGCTTTGAGAGTGGACCATGTGTAACAAGAACCTCAATATGTCTTGATTGACCCATCATTTGTCTCTCTTCACTCAATTCCTTGTTGAATCATAGTCTGTGCAGAGCCACCTGTGTGCTCAAAATCTCAAGCCCAATACCCTTCCATGTATCCCTCGCCAACCTAGAGCATAGACATATGCATTGGCTCCTAATCTCCCTCCACATTAAATGATACATAGGCAAGCCAAAATGACATTCAGTCCTCTAAATGCCTCTGGATACTCAATTGTTGTGCCTTCAGCCACCAGCCTCGCGTTTGGTACAATAATGATGTGGTGAAGATTAATGCCATTAATTATATTTCAATAATAAAGTATTGAGTCCTCAGTTGAAGTTGCATGCCAAACACCTTCCAGTAAATATCTCCTGTTATGGAAAATCTAAGGCATAGGTTGGTGAGACCTCACCACATGCCACAATATCAAGTGTTCTGACACCCCCATCGAGGTAGGTTAATTCATCAATTTTTAAATTTGAAAAAATAATTTGATGATTTCATTTGATATATGTGTGTGTGTGTGTGTTTGTCAGGTAATGTAAGCCTTGAGATGATTGGCATGTCTTTGAGTGGCCGCAACCTAGGGGCATCTAAGCCATCAAAATCACCTAGGGATTGCACTTGGTCTGGGCCACACTAGCCCTTAGCATGGCTACATTTTTCCCATGAAGTTTCAAATCAATGACCTTTTCACCACAAAGTGCCTTAACAAAACACCCTAGTGGGATAATATATTTAAGAGTGAATAAAAATTCTAAAATGATAATAATGATAAATAAATAAAAATAATTAAATCTACGAATTACAAATCATAAATTCCAATGATTGGAGGATTATTATTATATTTTCAAATATAAAAAAAACAACATTTTTTTGTGACAAAATTGTCTCCATCATGACCAATTGTTAAAATTTTACCAAACAATATGTCAAAATAAATATATTTCCCATGATCAATATTCAAAATCTTCCAAACAAGTTAGCATAATATGTTTCATTCTTGATAAGTTATTTTCTTTAAGAATCTATGATATTCATCTATTTTATGTTTTTTTCTTTTCTTGTTAAGTTTTTTGTGTCCTCCAAAGATGATGACAAGCTTAAAATTTAGCTTGATAAATCACGACCCAATGGCATCTAAGCCATCAAAATCACCTGAGTATTGCACGCGGCCTGGGCCACACTAGCCCTTAACATGTCTGGATTTTTTTCCCACGTAGTTTCAAACCTACGACCTTCACATCACATAGTGACTTACTAAGTCACCCCATAATTGTCTATTCTACGCCCCGTGGGCTATCCTTTTAGGTATTTTATTTTCATTTGATAGTATTTTTGTTTTCAAAGGCGCATTCCATAGATTAGTATAAGGGAAATGTGTGTTTCCATTAGTGCTTAAGGTGGAATTGACATGTTCCCCCTTAAAATAAAAATAAATGTATTCTAAATAAAAGAAATAACGTCCTCTATAGTAAAAACATAAACAAATACACATTTCTTGTTAGTTTTATTTAAAATCATTATAAAACATCAATAATATCACTCTCATTGTGCTTGGTGTAGTTGGTTTCTTTATTAACATTACAACATAGTATGAACGAGACGTGGTAAAAAAAAATCATTTCACTCTCAAAGACATAAATAAAATATTTGGATGTATATATTAAACACCATGATTTAAAAAGATATATACTTTAGTTTGAGACTTAAACAAACTATTTGAATATCCACTTTAACTTATATATATATATATATATATATATATATATATATATATATATATATATATATATATATATAATATATATATAGAAAATTTAGTTAGCTTGAGAAGCATAATTGATTCAATTCTTAATATCAAAGTGATATGTAAAATTTAAAAATATTAACTAAAAATATTAATAATGCGCGTCATTAATAAAATATTTCAATATGGAAGATTAAATAATATTGACATGTATTTGAAAATGTATTAATATAAAAAAAAACATTTTAATATAGGGAATTTGGTTCATAAATAAAATATTTCAATGTCCATGTTAAGTAAAATATTTCAATGTCAAATATTCATATATGTATATATTATATAAAACAATCATATAAAATAAATTCTTATGGTTAAAACATTTTAAAACATTTCAAGTAGTATTATTATTTTACATTTTCACCATTTCCAGGTATATATTTTTAGTCATTTTTCACTGAAATCTAGCAAAGGTTTGTTGGAATTGCAAGTTTAAATTTTGTAGTCTACACAAGTGCCAAAGGGGACTTTCAAGGCATTCTATCCATTTATGTATTAAAAAATTCAATATAAATAATGAAAAAATACACATGGTGTGTGTGTGTGTGTGTGCATCTCATTACCAAGCTCCAAAATAGATTAAATCTCTTGAGGTGCAATTATTTTTTCAAGTTTTCCACTCGAAACGCGGTTTGCATATCAAAATATTTGGTCCCTCTTGGCACTTGGTAGATCTCTAATTAATATGGATCTATATTGGTTTTAAAGAAGTTGGAGAAGAAATTAGATATATTGGTTCAACTTAGTTAAATAACAAGAAGACGGGCACTGAAATTTTCAAATATTTAAAAAAATATTTGATCAAATATATGTTATATTATATTATGATTTTTTTTCTAGAATAGGAAATTTGTATTTAGTAAAAAATTGGAAAAAGTTGTAGTCGGAATACATAGCTGAAAAACACCAGAATGAATATTAGGAAAACATTTCAATGATTCTAAAAGGAGGAACTGAAAAACCATCATCCTCTCAAAAAACTAAGAACTGGGGGGAGGGGAAGGATACTAGACCTTTGAGACTTGAGCCTTTTGCTTCTTGAGAACATGATATGAAATAATTTTTTTTTGCAAAAATATCAAGACTATTGTAATGAGAGAGATATATGAGAGGAAATCTTTAGATTGGCCCAAAAGGATCATGACAATTTGGAGGAATACATATAATGTTTTCAATACAATATTCAAAGATCTAAAATCAAGTTAGAAAATAATAATTCATGAACCATATTGCTCAAATGGATGAAAGATGAATGAATAGACATTTTCAATATCATGGGAGAGGGGATATCTTTCAAGTAGAATATGATGACATCTGTGGATTGTGTAGAAGGTACTGAAGAGGAATTTATAAGCAGGGAAAGGGATTGAGATATATCCTCACCAAAATTAATATATCAACAACAAGAGGATTCTCTAAAGAGAAAAAAAAAAAGAAGATGTTGGGAAGATTTAAAATATATATTCTCGGTACCTTGGTAATACAAATTGACACTTTGCAGAGTCATCAAAAGAAAGAACAATTGAAGAAATAATTATCAATGTTTTGCTCAAAGTGAAGACATAAGCATGTGTTAAAGGAATTTCCACTCAACACCATCAAAGTTTTTAGCATTTTCAAGCAAGAGCACTCTATTGATATATGCCCCTCCCTGCCAAAACTGAAAAAAACATACTAAGGATCCAAAGAGGAGACAAAGTAACTTTGTTTCATTTCCCAGAAAAAATTATGGAAACCAAAATTGGTAGGTATGAATCAAACCATCCTCAATTTGCTAATGACCATTGGTCTCGGTAATCGTTTTAATAATATTCTCCATGCGAAACTTTGTATCCGCCAATTCCATGTCAAAACTTTCCACCTCAACCAATCCTTGGTTATCAATGGTCTCACAATTGGAACATAAACCACCACTGAAACCCGTAAAACATTTTGCTTTAGCAATAACCTTCCCAACTAAATCCACATTGTCCCTAATTTCCTCAACAACCACAATTGCCACTAGGAAATCCTACTACTCCTCCAAGACTACAACTATTAGCACAAACCACTCCTATCCCCAACAATAAACTTGTTCAACATGCTTACATTGTTGAGTGGCTTGAATATCTTGCATATTATATTTCTCCTGGTTCATTTCAAGGCATCCATTTGAGATAAAAGAGAATGTTAGACAATAAAGCTTCTGTGGTCATTATTGAACAAGATGAAGAGGAAGCTAGTGAACCCACAATGAACCATAACAATGGGTAGTCTATGGAAAATACACCTAGTAGTTCACAACCTAACTATTCTAAAAACCCACCTCAAACATTTAACCCTCCTAGAATGCACATCAATTTTAGACCTTAGAACTTAAACCTCCATTCCTAGAAATATTAGACTTATAAAAATCTCCAATCCAAACTAAGTTTGACCTCTTAGTGGAACTCTATAATGTATCCATAAAAATCCCTCTACTTAGAGCAATAAAATATGCCCCAACCTATGTTAATCTTATAAAGGATATATGTACTGAAAGGCCTAGTAGAAAACCAAAAGATCCTCAAACCATTCATGTGGTTGGAAAAATAGCATATGTAATGTTAGAAAGAGTCCTTATGGATGAGAAAAATGACCATGGAAAGAAAATTTAGATGTCAAGGATAACAATTAATTCATAGAAAATCCCTTAATAGACTCAGGTGTTGCCATAAATATAATGAAAAACCATGGAAAAATTGTGATTAACCTATTTGAGACAAACCCCCACAATATTACAACTTGCAAATCGATCTATGATCAAGCCTAAAGGGATCATATAATATGTCATCATTTCTATTGACTCCTAGGAATATCTCATTGATTTTATGATCCTGTAACCAAGAACTACTTTTAGTCATTGTATGTTTATCTTAGGAAGCCTAGGGTTAACCATTGTTGATGCTTACATTAGATATAGGTCAGGAAATATGATGATATCTCATGGTAACTCTACAATATCCTTATCTTGTACCCCTTGCCAAACCAAGCAAAGATTATTAACTCCTCCTATAGGTAGGATATGAAGAGGTAGATGAAGAAAGGTTTCATCTCATTCTCTTTATAGAGCTCAAAACTCTACCTTAATGATGAAACAAACTACAGCATAATTAATGGTTTCCTTAGTAACCCTCAGGCACCCCTTTTGATAGCAACACCTATTTTTAAATGTCATAAGGGATACTAACCAAGAAAAAATCACTCACGACTCATATTCTGACTTTCTAACCACTAACACTAAAAATGACACTATTCCCATAGAAACCAGCCTTAGGAAAACCTTACATATTAACTCACACCTCTCTAAACCTAAGAAACAATGAGTAATCAAACTCCTTCAAGATCAAAGTGAGGCATTTGCATGGGATTACACATGTCTCAAGGGATTGCATCCTAGGTTGAGCACACGTCACATATACATAAAATAGAACTCAAATCATGTGAGACAACCACAACATAGGATGAACCTATATCTAAAAGATATAGTCAATCATAGTCAATGGGTTTCTATTTTATTGGCAGTACCAAGAAAAGGTGGAAATGGAGAACATGTGTAAACTATATAGAACTAAATAAGGGAACACAAGAATATTGTTTTCCTTTTCCATTTATTAAACAAGTATTGGACACTCTCTAGGCTATAAAGAAGCACTTTTCATTCTTAGATGGTTTCAATGTATACAACCAAATCCAAATAGTCCTACAAGATCAGGATAAATCAACCTTTACTTGTCCAAAGGGGACATTTTCATACTGTAGATTACCCTCTACATTATGTAATGCCCTTGTAACCTTCCAATGAGTTGTTTTTGCAATATTTTAAGATCTAATCCATTATCCTCTTGAAATTTACATGGATGATTTTATAGCACATGGTAAGACATTTGACGACGCCCCTTCATAACTTGAAAAATGTACTCAAGCACTGCAGAGAATCAATTCTTTCCCTTGACAATAAAAGTGAAAAGTGATCATTATAGAAGGGATTGTCCTCAGTCATCACATTTACTCCATAGGTATCAAATTAGATCTAGCAAAAGTTGGGGTAATAAAAAATATCACTACTCCAAAATCACAAAAAGAGGTACACAATATTTTGGATAAAGCTAGTTATTATAGATGTTTTAATGACCATTTTAGTAAAACTTGCATCTCCCTTATTTTCTTTTCTTTCAAAGGCTCTTAGAATGGCAATTTTAGGGTGCATTCCAAACTCTCAAGGATTTTTTGAGCAATGCCCCTATCCTAAGATGACCAAATTAGTCCTTTCCCTTCCATATTTCCACAAAATGTTTAAATATAGCCATTGAATCAGTGCTAGGAAAATAAGAGGAAGAAAAACCCTATGCCATCTACTAAATCATAAAGACCTTGACTCTTGCAGTACTAAACTACACAGTTACCGAAAAGTAATTTCATCAACAAATTAAAACACTATATTACGAGCTATCCTACTTTTATTCATATATATCACTCTTCCATTCATTATTTAATGAATAAATATCACTACTGAAAGATTTGTTAGTGTAAACTTAACTGGATGTAAGATTCAAAATTTTTAGGTCCATAATGGTGGATTTAGGCACTTGGTTTTGGTTGCCTGTGGTATTAGAGCTCATGCATTACATGTGATGAAGCATTGTAAAGGTTTGTGGATTCTCCATTACAATGTTCTTGAATTGAGTAGAGGGTTCACTTGGGAAGCCCACGATGTTGATCAACTTAACCACTTTTAAGTCAAGGCAGGGCTAATTTTAAGCCATAAGATAATAACAGATCTATTCTTAGCTTATTTTTTCCCAATTTGGGTTTTCAAGTGTGAAATATGGTGTTCATTTGATGTTAATTGTTCATTTTTTATTATTGGTTTATTTTTCTCTCTCTTTTTTACTAATAATAGTATCATAGCCAAGGGTTTATGGCTTGTATAAGGAGGTGATGGTTGCAAATGCTGACACATTTTTTGTTGAGGTTGAAGCTAACATAGATAATCTTGATTGGGATTTTACCCACATACGTGAATATTTTCTAAGAGGAAATATATGTTCAACAAGGTGAGATGCAACCACGAAACTTAGATCTGGTGAGGAGAGAACATAGTGTGAGAAGGTTTGTAGACGTGACAGAATGGTGACATACGTAACAAATAAAAGAATAGTTTGGAGATGAAAATTTTAAATTACACATATATGGTCATATAATTGTAAGACCTGGTTAGGAATGTGTGCCCTTGTCGGTAAAGTCTTGGATTAGACCTAAGTGGTAGGGACGAGAGCATGAAAATTTCCCTAGTTAAGTTTAAAGGGGGTAATGTTAGGGTAAACTTGGCCCATGAAAGAGAAATTTACTAGGGCCATAGTGGTGGTTTCATGCACATGGATTTGGTGGCATATGGTAAATCCATTATAATGTGCGTGATTTGAGTGGAGGGTTCACATGGGTAGGCCAGGATGTTGGCCAACTTTGTTTCTTTTAATTCAAATAAGGGATGATTTTAGGCCATAAGATAATACTGGGTCTATTATTGGTTGGTTTTCCTCAATTGGGGATTTCAAGGGTAAAATATGTTGTTCATGTGCTATTAATTGTTTATGTTTTATTATTGGTTTATTTCTCTCTCATTTTTTACTAAAAAGAGTAGCTAGATGGTTCATGAAATTACAAGAGTTTGATATCACTATTATTGATAAACTTGGTAAAGACAACGTTGTTGTATACTTTTTTATCTAGATTGACTAATTAAGGTGAAGCTATACCTATAGAAGATAGTTTTCCTAATTAGCATCTCTTTGCAATATCTACCCACTCAACTTGGTATGTAGATATTGCTAATTATCTAGTTTCGAGGAATATTTTGAAACACCTATAATGAAAAGAATGAAAATGCATTGTTCAACAAAGTATCGTATACTCTTGGATCCAGGGTTTTGTCTTTTATACTAGAAACGACCTCATCATTAGATGTTGTGTCAATGAGGATAATATGTATGGCATCCTTAAGACTTGTCATAATAAACCACATGGAGGACATTTCATGGATTAAATAAATGCTAATAAGGTAATCAATATGGGATCATTTTAGCCCACATTATTTTTTTTATGCCAAGAAGTATGTACATAGCCATGGAAATTGTTAATTGATGGGCAAGCCAATTAGATTAGATGAATTCCATTACAAACCTAACTTTTCATAAAGCCATTCGAAAATAGGATTTAGGTTTTGTAGGGATGATCAAACCTCCATAATGATAGAATGATCACATTTTATTCTAGATTGATTATATAATTAAGAGGGTGTAGGCTAGCGCACTTCCATAAGCTACAAAACAACTAGTGGTATATTACCTCTGTGAGGAAAATTTTGTTAATTTTGGGGTACCAAAAGAGATCGTTAAATATTGAGGACCTCAACTTACTTGTTACCTAATTCAAATTATCACCAAATAATATCAAATTCGACACCGGAGTACTTCTTCTTCCCATCCACAAGTCAATGGGTAAGTGGAAAGCACTAATAAAGTGCTAGAAACCATTCGAATAAATATTTTTAAGTACCGTCATCAGGATTGGTATGTTGGACTCCTAAAATATCTTTGGGCCTAAAAACTACATGGAGGAACACCACAAGATTCACTCCTTATGCACTTATTTATGTTAAGTCCCATGTTTTTATGATTGAGCTTGAAATAAAACACTAAGGAATATCCTAGATATGATACTAGATATTACAGAAGAAAAACAATACCGATTATATTATCTTAATGAATGACTTTGACAAAGTGTACTACATCGAATTGCCACCATTTAATAATAGTGAAATAAATGGCGTGATAAATTCATCAAGAAAAAATCATTCAAAGTTGGTGTACGGGCATTTTTGTATGATTCTTGCTTCAATGATTTCAAAGGAAAATTCCATATATGGTGGCTAGGCCCATACAAATCATATATTATCTATAGTAATGGTATTATTAAACTTAAGATCATTGATCAAGATCATACACCAACACGGACATCAATTGTGAGTCTACCATCATAAACTCTCCAAAGAGGAAATTGTTAAGATTGTAGAAGTTCAGTTAGACCTACAAATTATTGATCCATCACCTCCAATAACCTGATCTATTTATTTAAGATAAAATATAAAAACCGATTTTGGTTGCTAAAGGAATCAATGTTACCACACAACCAATTTCAAGCTAGTAATTGAGCAAAAGTATATATTAATAATCTAATTGTGAAAACTTCATTTGAGGAATAGTTAGCAAGGTATCCTTTAAAAACCAATAAGTTAGTAGAGGATTTCTTATGAAAATTAAAATATAAAGAAACACAATAAAAATCATTATAAATTGTTGGCGAAAAATTATATAGAGACCCAGGGTTCTGCCTTAGGGTGCCAATAAAAGAGTTCATTGTAGTATAGATTAACGTTGACTTATTCAATCTTTCATAAGGGAAGAGAGTCTCACCCGAGGCATAGTTGAGACTTTAAAAGGTGAAGGAAATTTTATAGATAAAGGTGAATAGGATTAATAATTATATAATCCATCATTAGTTCAAGATAATTAAAAAACTATTTAGGATACGATACAAACATTGGAAGAAATAATTTTTTTAAATAGATCCAAACACATGCACACCACATGAAATTACCTTGCAATATATCTTCTTTTATTCTATCAAAAGAAAGAAAGAGATTAGATTACATTCGCTAACATATAGATCATTAAGAACATGGACCAATACAATAGATCTCAAAAAATCAGAATTATCAGATAAAACATAATAGATCTAGTAGTGGGAGACCGAAATCCAGAAGCATTTTGGCCTCTCCTATTATCTTCTCCCCTTTTCTACTTTTTGCTTACTAGTGATTTTATAGTTTATATCTATTGATATGGTACAACTTAGCTTTCCTTTGATAGAAACAATCCTTCCTCATTTCACACTTGCTTGATATCGTCAAGATGATTCTACACTCGCTTGATGATTTCTAAATCTCCAACTATGCTAGTTATCGTTATTTCCTTTCAGTTGACAGCTTCTAATCAAAATTAACTATTCAAGAGAGAATTCTTTTTGGATTATGATTTCTCCTTTTTCCACCACTAGTTTCTAGCCAAAACTTGCGATTTCAAAGATGAAGGACCCAATAGGCCCTGACCACAACATATTGATCACCCTCGAGTAAATGTTATTCTTATGCATGATTTTATCATTCAAATGAAGGACTCAAATCTGGAATTGTAGTGGTTTTTGACTTGTGGAAAGCATCATAGGTAGCCAATTGGTCTTACCACTTCTGCAACAAAGTCTTAGCTCAGTTAACAAAAAATTCAGTGTTGGTGGTGTCGAGTACCTCAAGTTGAGTTGAAAACATATTACTCCATTTAGAATCTATGTGAATATCATGTGGATATAGTTGGAGATAATCTTGCTAGACAGTAGGTTTCAGATCACGAATGGTCTTCTTAGCTTTATGAGACTCCTCTTCAAAGGCAGTAACCTGGATATCTATTTCCTAAGCTCGATCAAGAAGTTTCTACTATGCAACAAGGTCAGTAGTAGCAAATGCATTTTCCATCAATTTTTTAACATGTTCATGTACCTTATACATGTTGAAGAATGTAACTTGGTTCAACCTTCATAATTGTATTTGAGTCATAATGAAATGTATTTATCAAAAGAAAGAAAAAATAATAATAATAATTATTATTATTATTATGACATAATAAAGCATGGGTTTCATACTTGGGTCATCATGTTTTAGTTCCATATCCCCATTCAAGTCTTATATGTTTTATATGAATTCATTAGAGTCATTTTCCATTTAATGAGACCCTTCTTGGGCTTTTGAATCATGCAAAAATAATTATTATTGAGTAAAATAAGTCATTTGTTACCTCCAGACTAAGTCGGTCCTTACCTGATCAAGTCGACCTCCATGAGGGCAATTCGAACTCCAAAAAAGGGTATATGTACAAGAAATTTGATTCATTTGGAAGATACCACTCACAGTTTCAATATAGAAGAAGGAGGAGAAAAAAGGTATGAAATTGTAGGAGAAGGAGAAGAATTGCTAGATCGTAGTTTTTCTGGGTCATCTCTCTCACATGTGTGAATTTACTAGGTTTCTGCTAGGTCGAAGTTATTTTGTTGGGTCAAAGTTCTGCTCCTCGGGCAAAGTTTTGTTGTTGGTTCGAATTTCAATTGCTGGGAAAGTCAAAATTCTACTACTACAAGATCAAAGTACTAGGTCGAAGTTATTATTGGAAGGTTATCATCTGTAGAAGAAAGGAAGGGATGACTTGGTGATTGGAGGAAGTCTATGTCTAGGTCAAGGAGTCTTGGATCATCTCATGAAACTATTAAAGGAAGAGTTGTTGATTAGGTTTTCCCCTAGATAGGGGCTTTTCCCTGGTTGTCTGCTTACATATGGTGTCTGTGATCTTCATGTTATGGTTTTAGTAATTTCTTGATGAATTAAGATAAAAGAAGAAGATAAGAAAGTTAATATAAACATAAGAATAGCACATGTAATTATCAACATAAAGAAAATATTTTCACCTTTTTTATTTTCTAACATGGTATCAGAGTTAAGGTAAAGAAGAAGGAAAAAGGCAGCTTGAAAATCTATTGAAAGGAGAGTAAGGAGTTTTAAGAAGTTTGAATAAAGGGTCACCAAGGAAAAATATAATATAAGAAGTAAAACCTACCATCTTCACGAACAATGTCTAACTAAATGAAGGGAGAAGACAAATTAGAAGGAGCATCCAATTACAGGGCATGAAAAAAGAGGATAGATATCATCCTTGAGAAGAATAAAGTCTTGGATTTAGTCAAAGGAAAAGTAAAAAAGCCTAAAAATGAATTAAGTGATGCAGAAAAACCAAAGTTCAAAGAAATAGAAATATTGACCATGACCCTAATGATGGATGGAATAAAGGATAACCTCATTCCATATCTATCCAACATAGATTTTTCTTAAGATATGTATGAGGCATTATCCCAATTATTCACAATCATGAATCTTGGTCAACTAGAAAGTCTTAAGAATCAACTGAGAACTATAAAGATGACAAAGGAAGACATTGTGGCATCCTTCTTTGTAAGAATATCTATAATTAGAGATGAACTCCAGGCAATAGATGAGATAGTACCTAAAAAGGAGCTTGTAATCACTGCACTTGTAGGATTACCAACATCTTGGAGTGCCTTTTCATCAGGTCTCAATAGTTGGAAGGAAACTCCTACATACGAACAATTATGGAATGCATGTAGTCAAGAAGAAGTTAAAATTTCATTAATAAGCATCAAAGAGAATGAAGAAGAGAAAGTTTCAAATGCCCATTTCGCTCGTCACAAGAACAAAGGAACCTTGAATAAGTCTAAAGGTCCTAGAAGGAAGATAGACCTATCAAAGATTGAATGCTACAATTGTCACAATCTGGGTCATTATAGAAGCGATTGTCTTGAGAATCTGAGAAATAGAAATATAAATAGGGATCAAGAAAATGTTGTTGAAGAAGGACCACCAAACAAGAACAAGAAGGAAGAACCCGAAGTAAAAAACTTATTTTCTAGGGACTCTTAGAGACTCTATCCTTCTACTCTAAAGTTTTTGAATTGTTTTCTATTTTTATTTTTAGTACTTATTGGTTTAACATGCTTTGAAAAAACATTGTTGAATTGTTTTGTTAAAGTTATAGGTATCCCTCGAGATTGGATTAAGATAGAGCCCTCACCATTCTTCCAAAGATAAGTATCTTACTCCTTGTATTATATTTTATATTTTGTTTTCCTTTTCCCATCTACATATGTTTGTATTAGATTCTAATATCGTTTCGTTTTATATTTTCCTTGTTTAGGAAAAACTTTATGATATGCTCAAGGGATATAGAGAATATCTCACAAAAAAAAGCATTGGAATTGATGTCCTATAAGGTTTGTCTAGAGAACAACTTAAAGATTTGTTTTAGACCATAATATTTGTTCTCTTCGTGATAAAGGTATACTCATTCATTCTAATAAATATGCTATACATTACTAACAAGAGTTATGTCTAGGACCTTTGAATCTTAAAGATTCTTATTTTGGGAGATTAATATTTAGATTGAATCTACCCTCATTAAAATAATCATGTTTATGGAAACCTAATAGGTTCTCTGTAAAACCATGACCTACTTATATGTCAATGCTAATGTGAAATCCCTCGTCTACTCAAGGTTACTGATGAAATCTAGAAAATACTATTCTTTTGATGTTTGGGGTTTTGATGACAATGTCCTGTTTGGAGTATTAGAATTGTTATGGAACACCAAGTTCTTTAGGGTTGTGTATTCCTAGACCTTGAGGTTTTGGTAAATTAGGGTTTATGAAAAATACCCTTATATAAGGAGAGTAAGTTCCTAGGAATAAAACCCTAGGTGTATGTTTGTCTATACAATGTATTGATATTTGTGTCTTAGGTTTGTCCAATATATGTTATGATATGCTTGTGCATGATTATCCTAGATATGTATATTTGCTAACCTATTTGTTATAAAGTTCTATGGTTTGCAACTAAGCCTTAGTAGAAGTTTGATATTCTAGGTTATGGTGATATTGTTTCCATTATGATGATAAAATATAGGGTTTAAAACAAACCCTATTAGAAGTTGTTCATATTCTTGAAACCGTAGATTGTGTAGTGCTTGGTTTCATTTGTTGACATCTAAGGTTGAGTGTCTCAAATATGGAATCTAGGGTTTGCATTAAATCTTAGAAGAAGTCTAACATATGAATTCTAAAGTTGTTGGATGAGTTGCAGAACTATACCTCTTTAAATTTCTTCTAGGGTTTGCAATATATTATAGTAGAGTATGTCATATCTCTGGAAGACATATTGAGGTCCTAGATATAATGAGACTGATAACTTGATTGAGTTACTCATGTGATCTAGGGGCTATAATCTAACCCGAGAAAAAAGTTGAAGTTTAAAAGTATGTTTCTTGCTGAATATGAACCTAACTAAGTTTAGGTATTTGATATAAAGTCTAATACTTCCATGATTCTGATATAATTAAGTTCATGCTTCTATATATGTATTTGGTTGTACTTGTTGTCTAAGTTGTGCAGGTACATAATATTCAAGATGAAGATATTCGTAAGTAAAGTTGATTTGATTGATAAGCATGATGAACGAAGTTATATGAATGATGATCATCAAGATGAATTTGATAAGAAGGATGCAAGCCATGAAATATTCTTCAATGTCACAAAAATAATTTGATCTACTTAAGTTTAGAGGGAGTCTGGATAAAAGAAAGGGTATATCTCCCAAGTTGAGAGGGGGGGGCATATTATAGTCATGATGGATACCTTGAAGAAGAAATTGAAGAATGAATGCTGAGGTTCTGCTAAAAGAAGGAAACCATGATCTAATTGTAGAATATGTTACTGCATGTAAAGTAGGAAAGAAAACTGTATGATTGAGGAAACTTGTGTCAAGACTATTTGGGAAGTCTCTAAGTCCTACTATGATAAATTGAGAAGCAACATCAAGATGATTGAAAAACCTCGAAGGTTTGTGTTTACTTATGTATATTTGAAAGTTTGTTATTGATTGGGCTTGTGACTGTGCAAGAAAATATCTTGAAGTTTTGGAAGCATGCTCGATGTTACCAATCTGTTTGATCAGGAGAGATTTGATGTGTTGAGGAACTGTGTATGCCTGGGAGGACATCTGGTCGACTTGCGTGTTGATGTCTAGTTCCTGAAGTAGGGAGGGTGGCATTGGTCATAGAGCTCCGACTTTGCATTACGCACCTAGTTCCCTGGGTTGATGGTTAGTAAGTAAGCCTAATGGTAGCTAGAGAGGCTGAAATCTTTAGTCCATCTTAGTTCCACCTGGATAGATTTCCCTAGTCAAGAATCTAGTCTATGTCACCATGTGTGCCTAAACTCTTCATGGTTCATGTGTTTTGATATCTTCCATGTATTTGAATATGTATGTATGAATATGTCCCTAGTTAACAGGGAGTGTTGAAGAATGTAACTATGTTTAGTCTTCATAATTTTATTTGATTCACAATGAAATGTATTTATAAAAAGGAATTATTATTATTATTATTATGACTTATTAAATCATGGGTTTCATGCTTGGTTCATCATGTTTTAGGTCAAAGTCCTCATTGAGGATTTCTAGGTTTTATATTAAATCATTATAGTCATTGTCCATTTAATGAGACCCTTCTTAGGCTTTTGAATCATGTAAAAATAATTATTATTGAGTAAAATAAGTAATTTTTCAGCAATCTACGTGAACCCTTACCTGATCAAGTCGGCCTACATGAGGGTAATTCAAACTCTAGAAAAGTGTATATATACTAGTAGTTCGATTAATTTGGAAGATATTACTCACAAGTTCGATATAGAAGAAGGAGGGGCAAAAAAAGTGCAAAATTGTAGGAGAAGGAGAAGGATTGCTAGATCAAAGTTTTTCTGGGTCATCTCTCTCACATGTGTGAATTTATTGGGTTGATGTTGGGTCAAAGTTCTATTGGGTCAAATTTCTGTTGGGTCGAAGTTCTGTTGCTGGGTCAAAGTTTTGCTACTGGGTTGAAGTTCAGTTGCTGGGGAAGTTGAAATTCTACT
The DNA here is from genome assembly GCA_000404065.3 of Pinus taeda. Classification (NCBI taxonomy): domain Eukaryota; kingdom Viridiplantae; phylum Streptophyta; class Pinopsida; order Pinales; family Pinaceae; genus Pinus; species Pinus taeda. Next base: position 125,886 of record APFE031589973.1, on the reverse strand, counting down.
GCTGCAAGATCGAAGTACTAGTTTGAAGTTGTTTCTAGAAGGTTATCATTTGCAGAAGAAAGGAAGGGCTGAATTGGTGATTGGAGGAAGTCTCTATCTAAGTCAAGGACTCTTGGATCATCTCATAAAACTATGAAAGGAGGATTTGTTGATTGGGTTTTCCCCTAGATAGGGGTTTTTCCCTGGTTGTCCGCTTACATCTGGTGTCTATGATCTTCATGTTATGGTTTTGGTAATTTCTTGATGAATTAAGATAAAAGAAGAACATAATAAAGATAATAATAACATAATAATATCACAAGTGATTATCAACATAAAGTATATATTTCCGCCTTTATGATTTTCTAACAATACAATGACTGATTACTCTTGCCTGACAACCCTGAGAAATCTTGTACTTGTAGTAAAATATCCTGAAAATTATTTTTTTGTTTCTAAAGATTAGATCTAAGAGTAGGTCCTTGCTCAACCATTTAGTTTAGCTACTGGAAAAACTATTATGTAGGCTCATGAACCTGTTCCTGCATCTTGGAAACAATGTTTTGCAAGATTTCATTAATAGAGAGAAATCCTTCTTAGGAACCTACAATAAGTTATATACATTCAATTGGTTAAAAGGATGAAATTCCCTACAGAGAATTAGAATTAGTCTTCGTAATAGTTGGAAATCTTTTCATAAACCAAACATTAATATTTGCTACATCGTGCTCATTTTTTTTCCTTTCTGTGTGCATCTATTCTCACTCTTCGATGACTTGGATGAGTTGTTGGTGTTGTTGTTCATAGGCATGGGTTAAGCCGCCATATTTCTTGTCCACTAAATTTAAGCGGTTTTCCAAATGGATTGATGAAGCTCTCGTAAACTGGAATAATTGTCTAGAAGATTGGTGTTGAAGATATTCCATAGCATTAAGGATATCAACTGGTGGAAATCATAACTACAATGGTTGTCCACAAGTGAAAAACTTTTCTTACTGTGTATTATAACCCTATTTTCCACTCCATTATAATGAGAGAAACCCAATTTCAACTTACCTTAGTTGTTTAGATAAAATTCATCCCTTTTCACCTTTTATTTACTTATGTGAGATTTGTCCCATGATAAAAGGGTGGAATTACATGATTGAGTTATCTCTCATAATTAATTTTCCAAAATATTATAATTATGAGATAAAATTATTTCATAATTGAGATAATTGAGAAGAATCTAGCCTCAAGGGTTAGCTCAGTTGGTCGAGTTTCCATTGCTAAGTACCTCGCCAGTTGGGAGGTCACGAGGTCAAATATCCTTGACGAACTTGGGGTTAGGCCCTACTTGTTTGGCCGATGGGTAGATCCCTTTGGGGTGACTTGCATGGATTTTGTTGTGGATGTAGCGGTCACCTAGTGTTCAGGAATCACACTTAATTTTTTTTTTGAGAAAAATCCCATAATTGTGAGAAATAGCTCAATCATACTTGTAAAAAAACACACATAGTCTTGGAGTCTATACCTGGTCCTTCTGGTACTGATCTAATTTATGTTGAGACTTTGGTGGATGATTCTACTCCTCTTGTCAACCCACCTTTGACCAATCAATTAGGACTTGAGTTGGTGTGGCTGAACCGTGATGGTTCTACATCGGCCTACACTTACATACCTTTTTTCGTTGTCTATCCTATGGCAGAGTTTGAGACCTCCTTACCTTCTGCATCAACAGTTTTAGCTACCATGTCATCATTACTGCCTCTTAGCGTGGCTATACCTACTCCTCCATCCACACCTCTCACTTCTTCTTGGGGAATTCCATCAATCTCATTTATAGCTCCTCCAAATTTCTCTAATGTTTCCATACCCACACCATCTCCAATGCCGAAAATGGTGCCTCAACCTAGTCAGCTGGTAGGATCAGGAGTCCTTTTACCTAAATTTGATCAACCAGCAATTAATGTTGCTCACTTAGAAATGGTTACTTCTGGAAATATGCGAGGGGGATCGTCAGTTGTTCCTCATCATCTTGGGGGCAACATTGCTTCTAGTATGTCACAAGATTGGTACAGTTCACTCTTTGGTGGGGCACCACCTACTAGTAATTTTCCTGGAGGGGCTAGTTTAGTTGTCAGAAATCCAGCTACCAGTGTTGTCTCTCACATAGGTTATCCTCCTTATGTCGGTCATACTACGCAGAGTGGTCCTTCTTTTATTCCTAGGTACAACCCCATAAGCATCCATGCTCTTGGGGATCCTTTGCTATCTGGAGGTTATCCTCCTTTTGTCGGTCATACTACGCAGAGTGGTCCTTCTTTTATTCCTAGGTACAACCCCATAAGCATCCATGCTCTTGGGGATCCTTTGCTATCTAGAGGTACATACACCATGGGGAAACATCGATTTACAGAACATTCTAGCCCACAACAATATTATGTCCAGGTGAACCCTTTCTTTAACCAACAAATGCATGATTTTACTCCTTACATGGGGGGGACTGCAAGGTTGGTCAGGGGATTCTCCTGCCTATGATCCATTCAGTCAAAATCCTCTCTTGATTTATTGTACTTGGAGAAATTGACTAATGACCCCATTCATCATGAGCCCTAGTGGCCACCCATGCCCACTAAATTGCCGTCAGATATTCCCAAGTTTGAAGGGAAGCCTGGGGAGAATCCATCCACTCACATTACCACCTATCACTTATGGTGCTCATCTAATTATTTGGTGGATCATTCTATTAAACTTCACTTATTCCAATGTATGTCAACTAGGGATAGCACAAAGTGGTAGATCGAGTTAGATACTGCATCCTATGGTGACTTTGCCTCCCTAGATCAAACCTTCTTGAAAAAAATTCCGGTTTCCTACTCAGTATGATATCGACTCTGAACTCTTGTCCAACTTCAAACAAGATGATGCCACATTAATTTTTGATCACATTCATGAGTGTCATTATCGCAAGAGGTTAGTGAGAACTAAGTAACCTGCTGAAATATTATGTAAATGGTTCATTCATTATCTCCTACCCATGACTACCAAAGATATGTTCATGTTTCAAGTTCTTATTGAGGAGAAAGCTATTTTAGTTTTTGAACAGTTGGATCTTATCTATTCACAGTCGGGTACGCTCTATGAAGTGTTGTCTAATTCCCCTATGCCTTCCATTGACCCTCCCAAACTTGTTCATAGCCCACATGTTGATGACATGATCCGATCTGTTTCTGATTCCATGAGCCTACTTCTCTCCCATATTGGGAAATTGATTGTCATGTCTCAAGCTCCAGCAACTACGTATGGCTCTACTAAATCACCTTCTCCTAGGAAGTCCAATGATGTTCTAATGGTGAAGTCCGCTAAATAGAAGAATAACCAACAATTTGGTGGTAAAAGGAATAATAAGAGAAATAAACAAAAGAGCCAAATGCTCAGGAATCCCAAACCAACCCTCCGAATCAGGGGGGGCACCAGTGAATGTCATCATAAAGTCAAGTTCCCTTGTAAAATTAGTCAAGTGACCACCTCACTCATGAGTGCCCTCAAATGGATGAAGTCAATAGGCTTCTTTCATCACCATCTACTCAACAACCTATTGTTTTGACTCATTTGTTCCCTGCAAAACCTCAACCATATATGGTTTCTCAACCTCTCTACCTTTGCAAGGGGGAAATGAGGGGTCATTTTCTCATCCCACCCATAGTTCATTCATCTTTATGTGCAAGGAAGATGTGAATGTGACTATGCGAGCCAAATCCTATGATGTTCCTAAGTCAAGTTCTCTATCTAAGGACTCACCAACTCCACCTACCTCAACTGGACCTCTCACTTTGGATAAGTCTGTGGAACATATCTATCACCCCTCAAAGGGTGTTCTTCATAAGACGATACACAATCCTTCTTTGAGGGCTACTCAACATTACAATATTGTTGAAGATCTTACTCAAGCTCCTTGTGCCATGTCTTCCTTGGAGATCTCACAAAGTTATCCTCAATAGCGCAAGGCCTTGTTGTCTGCCATTGGTGGAGTCGATCTGTCTAACTCTAGTCTCATCACCTTTAATTTCAACAAAGCTTCTCCTCGCCTTTCTCATCATATTTCTTTTCAAATCATTGTGCGGATTTTCCACAAGAATTTTCATCGAACTTTGGTGGATGAAGGCTTTTTCATGTGTGTCATGTCAGCATAGTGTTGGAAGGCTCTTGGCTCTCCGACGCTCTCCACGTCCAACACCACTCTCCAAGATTTTAATAGGCACAACTTTCTACCTAATGGGGTTCTTCCCAAGTTTTCCATTGAGTTAGGGGGGAAAATTGTTTACATCGATGTTGAAGTCGTCAATGCTTCTTTGGATTATAACCTCCTACTTAGCCATAGTTGGTTCTATGCCATGACGCAGTTGTATTGTTCATATTCCGTGTACTTTGATTTCCTCATGAAGGAAAGATTGTGACCATTGACCAATTGGACTATTGCATGCCATCAACCCAAATTTCTACTATGAAGAATTCAGTCCCAATTGTGAGAGATCACCTTCATCAATATCAGAGTGTTGGCACGGGCTTGCTTAAAATCTCATCTCTTATTGGGGTATTTCCTCAATTAGCACCGCCCAACATTTTTTCATCTTCTTAAAAAGCTCCTGTAGATATGATATCTTTTGACACCTATGGACCCCATAGACCTCCTAATCCTTGGGTGGTGTCGCCTGATCCTATGGAAGTGGATCAAGCTAGAGAGAACCCTTCGCCACCTGTTGTGGAAGATATTGCCTCTCCAGTAGTCCCATGATTACCTCCTGACGCTAGTCATAAACTACCTCCCAATATGGAATATGACCACATACCTTTTCCCACACGGGTCATTACTCTACATGTTCCCCATGACTCCCTCGATGAAAAACCCCCTAGGCTAGTCAACTTGGAGGTCATGGGTCTATCAACAAATAATAATAGGGAGATTATGCCTCTTTTTGCCTCTAAGCTCCCCGATTTGAAACACGTAGAGCTTGGTAACTTAAATCTTGAATTGGCCCAGGGGAAACCTCCTCAACCTTCCTTGGAAATGCCACCCATGGACCAAGTAAAGTCTTGGGATTATACTACTGAACTTGCCAACAAATTTCCCACTTCATTTCCACATGTTGACGAGCATATTATACCCCCTTTATGTCTTGATCCTCCCTTATATCCTCAGGTTAATTTTGAGAGTGCCATTATCTTAGAATTTCCTTGGCATGGTCAACCTTTCCCGATTGGGAAGTTTTATTTCCTTTGGAATGGCCCCACATTGGTGAGCCATATGGTACCTTTACCCTCCATGACTTCGCATATAAAAACCCTTGGCCTATGCATGGTGTTGGGCACACATTCACGTGACCTACTAAATTGTGTTGCACTTGCATATATTATACATAGGAGTGTGATCCTTTATTTCTCTTTTGGTTTGGTGTGTGATGCAAGTATTTGTAATGCCTTATTTTTACCAAAAATCCAAAAAATTTATAAAATTAAAAAAAATGGTCTTGTTTTTACTTCATCCGTGTTTATTTATTTGATTATGTGATTTAACAATTGGTCTATTCTTTCTAGATAGTTTTTACAGGAACGAGTGGCAATTTTATTGTGACATCCATGGACCTTAGGTACATTTCCCCTAAACCTGAAATATATGAGTAGGTCATATATCACCATCATTGATGCATTTTGACCGTCAATGCCATTTTTATGCCTTAGGACTGACCTCGTTAAGTTACGACTTTCGCCACTTCCTTTATGCATGTCGTAGCTTGATGGTAGAGCTTACTCACTCATGGATACCCTAGTTATCACCTTTTTGCTGAGTTAGTATCCATGCATCCATTTTTTATTGCCTTTTCGGAATACCTCCTTCTGACCTGGCTTGACCTAGAATCCAAGCCTCATGTTCTCTTCTTTGTCTCTTTTCTCACCACACCCCAGGAGGATTCCCTAGTTTATCCCTTTTGATTTCCACTTTTATCAACCTTCTTCTACATGATGAGCCTTGGTTTCTCTCATCCATCATCATCATTCACTTGATGTTTTACCCTTTATTGGAGGAATAGTTGTGATAAGTGGTCCTATTAGCCAGCCTATTGTCCTATTTATGTCTTGAGAAATTCCATCCCTATTGGAACCAATTACTATCCTTTATACCACTTGTTCCTCCAGGAGGAGTTTCCTTGAAGCTTTTTTCAGACTCCTTAATTTAGAAAAGATTGTCGAGTGAACTTGTTTACTTCATGCTCGTTAAAGTACCTAAAGTGTTGTCTAGCTAGTATAATTTTAACCCTTTTTTGGACTGGGAGAGATTACTTATGAGAAAGGAATACCCTAGTCTACTATGGCTAGGAGGCTCTCCCTTGTATACTTTTATCTCTCTTTCAGGCTTGGGGGACAACTTTACGAAAAATGAACTTATAAAAAGAGAAGGGAGGGAACATTTATTTCTGTTAGTCATCAAATGACACCATCCTTTGTGTCACCCTTGAACATGGCACTTGTCTGTTTCATTATATCATAGTTGGGTTTTAGCTTGCCTAGTAGTCATACCATACATATGAATCTGTCTACTTCTTAGGTTGGTTACTCTTCAATTCATATGGAGCATGATTTGATGCCTCCTACATCATTGCATGATATCACATAGTGCTCATTAGTCATGATGCCAAATCACTCTTTTGTCGTGTCGTTATGTGTTCAAGGGAAGTCTCAACCTATATCGACCATCTGTAGTAGTCTGTTGACCTTTCTGAGTTGACCATCCCTATGTCAGTTGTAGTTCATTGCTTCATGACTTCATCCATACATCACATCATCTTGGTCTGTTCTATGTCGATTGATGGGGGATACATCAAGGCCCTCCTTCAATGGATTTTCTCCTGTCGACTTCAGCTCATTATCCAGGATCTTGATCTAGGAACTAGTAGTACCTTGGAGTTTGCATACCTCAGTGGTAGGCTTCCTTACGATTGACAATTGGCTCTTGATTGGTTGATTTCACTAGTTTTTGACATCAACTCATTTATTCACACGTAGTGGACTATACTAGGTACCTTGGGGTCTGTTTTCCTCATTGATGGATTCCCTAACATCAGTTACTGGTTTACCTCATTGGCTAGTAATCAAGTAGTTTCCACCATTCTGGACATCAACTCATATATTTACATGATGTATATTTGTACCATCGTGTTATGTCGAAGACCACAGGTTAGGAACATATCACTCTTATATGGTACCCTTCCTAGGTTGCGTTGGAGTTATACATCATTTATGTACTTTAAGGACTATCTTGAGACACTTCTCTATCTATTATGTGTCCATAGTCCTACTAGTGTATACGGTGACATAGATCCACATTGTAGTTGATGGTGCCTATGCTTTATCTATTGAGTCACATGGATCCATTGTGTATGCATTTGTGGCCATGTTATAGCATTTCATGTCATGGATCCACAATGTATGTGTTGGCGGCCATGTTCAATATCTATTTATGAACGAGCATGGGTATGCCGACCTTGGGGATGTTATCAGCACAATTGAGACTTCATCACTTGAGTTTCTTCGATCTAGCTTCGTAGGCTTGGCTTCTTCCTTCCATTTTGAGCATTATGTATCATTGTAATGCATTTCGGCCATCAGTTTCTCTTCTGACCTCATGCATTAGGGCTCATATGCTATAATCCTATAGTCCACTCCAATATAGTGAGAGAAACCCAAGTTCAACTTACCTCAGATGTTTGGCTAAAATGCATCCCTTTCCACCTTTTTTTTACTTATGTGAGATTTATCCCATGATAAAAGGGTGGAATTACATGATTGAGTTATTTCTCATAATTAATTTTCCAAAATATTATAATTATGAGATAATAATTATTTCATAATTGAAATAATTGAGAAAAATCCCATAATTGTGAAAAATCACACATAATATTGGAGTATATACATGTTCCTTTTGGTACTGATCTTATTTTTGTTGAGACTTTGGCAAACGATTCTACTTCTCCTACCAACCCACTTTTGACTGATCCATTAGGACCTTAGTTGTTGCGAATGAACCCTGACATTTCTACACCAGCCTAAAATTATGTACCTTTTTCATAAATTTATCCTATAGCGGAATTTGAGACCTCCTTACCTTTTGCATCGGTAGTTTCAGTTTCCATGTCATCATTACCTCCTCTTAGTGTGGTGATACCTACTCCTTCGTCCACATAATTGGTGCTTTCAATGAGAGCATTTTTCTTTTTCCCTCTTTGCATTTAGATATCTTCTCTTTTACTTTGGATCTGGTTATTTCTTGATCTCCCATTGAGTTCTCTGTGGCTTTTTGGATTGCTTTTTATCTCCATTGGTTTTACTTCCTTCAGATCTGAGTGGATTTTAGATCTCAGGTTTTGTTTTTTGTTTTGTTTTCTATTGTTTTTTTGTTTTTTGTTTTTTGTTTTTTTTTGTTTTTTTGTTTTTTTGTTTTTTTTGTTTTTTTGTTTTTTTGTTTTTTTTTTTGTTTTTTTTTTTTTTTTAAT